>VOQK01008515.1:9604-19604 GCA_015052645.1 Benitochromis conjunctus | reverse complement strand
TGACAACATGATATAGCTGCAGCCGAAGACCGTATCAACACAGTGAGAGGGAAAAAAATTGTAGAGTTTAGGAGCCTGCAGACAGCGTGACAGTTCAGTATGTTTATCAAAACAGAATCTCAGCACGGAGTGAACTCTTAAAATTTGCCTCTCTCACTTCTGGGAAGTATCACACTGTGGTGGCCCGGCTGTGTTTGAGGGCTAGTGGCGAATACTCCTTAAGACGAACGCACAGTTTGCCCCTAAGCCAGGGGTTTTGAAGCTCCAGGGGACAGAAGTCGTCCTGTAACCACTTCTCTCTGTCGTCCACAACCAGCACAAGGCCAAAGTGCTTCAGCTGTTCAGGACTGTAGTAAACACACTGCTTCTGTTCGTCACCGTTTTCACTGCTTCCCATCATGCGCCGGGACACGACATTCATCTCCTGCACCACCAGCTGGACCATCTCCCGCGCGGATGTACCTGGAGTTACACAAAGCTGAAATGTAGGAGGAGATATTAGTGTTAGTGCCAAAACAAACACGAGACGGTTTGAGTGAAAATCCCTGGAAAATGAATCAATACCTTGACGCTGGTCTCCTTTGGCAGACCTGTGCGGTACTGCGGGTAGACTCTGAGTGTGGCGTGACAGCCTTTCCTGAGAGCAGCAGGTGATGGTGAGGCAAGTCTCTGAGTGCCGCTGTCTTCTGATAATGTGCGTGCCGGCGGAAGCCGTGACAGGCAGCGCTCAGCGGAACAGCAGCGGTCCACTGATGAGGGCCGGTGCCATCTTCGCTGCGGTGAAGTGGAAGGTGAAGGGCAAGTAGTGTGGTAGGAGTAAGGCTGCTGGTGGGCGGACGTATTGGAAGGGAACTCCAGACTGCTGGTCCTCACGCAGAAGGCCTGTCTCTTCTCAGTGATGTGCAAAAGCTCAATCTGCCTGCTGGGCAGGATGAAGTCACTGTCAAACAGCTCCGGAGCCCCCCTTCGCCTTTCTCCTCCACATCGAAAACCTCCACCTCCTCCACACCTCTCTCCTTCCCTCCCGTGCTGCGGCTCTGATGCCTGGAGGACGTCTGGTGTGGAATCCCGCAGAGCTCCCCCTCCACGTCCACCCCCGCTGAGATGCATTCCTCCTCCTGAACCGCCCCCATCGATGCGCAGGAAACCACGGGGCTCCAGGGGCGCAGAGGACGAGAGAGGTGAAGGGGGCAACAGGTCCAGCTCTCGGGGGCTCTGGGCACGACTGGAGTCATAGTCACTGTCAGTAGTGAGGAAAACTTCAGAGGAGCCTTCCTCATCTGAGAGTCCAGCAAAATCTAGGGAGTGCAAGAAGAAGAAAGAAATATATATATATATATATATGTATATATACATATATTTATATATGAGTAAAATAATTCTACAATATCAAATTGTCTGGTTTAAAAAAAATGGCTTATTTACAACAAATATCTTTTGGAACCGCAAGAATCAGACGGGTTTCTGACCTGAGTGCTTGCGGCAGCGTTCGGGTGAAGGCATAGGGGAGGGCATGAAGTCTGGTTGAGATGAGGTAGAGGGAGGCTTGTCAGGCATCACCTCTTTAGAGAAGTCAATTATCCAGCTTACAGAGATACCTCCTGTCGGCTGCTTATAGCGGGCATACTGCAAGGCATCCATAATCCATCTCGCATCCCGCCACACCTCCTCCATTTGCTTTTGTAAAGTTATTAAGATCATAAGTTACAGTGACGTCTAATACTGTGCTAGTCTGGAACTGTGCATTGAAATGGGATATTTACACCTAGTGTTGCTACAGAGTCAGATAAACTGAAAATAGCCGACATGCTGACAGTATGTTGTACCTGCATGTGTTCCTGAACTTGTTGGTGTTTCTTCTTGGCAACGAGGAGCTCTGCTTCAGAGAAGGCTTCCCGTAGTGCCTGCTGAGACATGAGGGACTCCAGCTCCAGCAAGGCAGATACCCTGCAGTACTGGCCGATGAAACTGGGGCAATAGGCATTAAAGTGCACTGAGGAAGAAAAGAAATCCAATAAGACCCCCAAAAAAGAAATATAAAATCCTCTGCCAATAAACAGAGAAACACATACAGTGACAACAGTTGGTCAAATATTTATCTTATATAATACTGTGTGTGTTTGTGACCCTGCATAAAATTTTATAAACCAACCCAATTCAAAGATCTGCAGCGGCAGTGTGAGGAAGCCAGAGCGCGGGGAGTATGGATTATTCTGACCGGGAGCCGTGCAGACTTCATCTGAAGGTGGCAGGAGGAGGAGGAAACACACTTTCTCCCCAAACTCCAACACTTCCTGGCTGTAGATACGGAAGTCTTGTGCCTAAACACAAATTGACAGGTGATCTCGGTGGGTCTCTGGCTCCACAGGTATCGATGTACGCTTAATTAAAGTCCTTTAGGACTGTAAAAATGTGACATAATACAGATATGATACCCATTTAAATCTTAAGCTTTCATTTTAATATACATGCAGTGTTGTTTGTGTACAAGAACTTTGTAGCAGAGGAATTGTTTTCAGGTTGTTTATATAGCACCAAATAACAATGACAGTTGCCTTAAGTGCTTAATATTGTAAAGTAGACCCCGACAATATTACAGAGAAACCCAACAATCATAGGACCCCGTATAAGCAAGCATTTTGGCAACAGTGGGAAAGAAAAACTCCCTTTAAACAGGAAAAAACCTTCGGTAGAACCAGGCTCAGGCTATCCCTGAACCAGGCTCAGGGATAGCCATCTCTCACAACCCATTGGGGTTACCCCCAATGGGTTGTGAGAGATGGCTGAGAGATGGCTGTTTTGCTTCTGGAGGTCAATATTCAAGGTCACTGTACCCTCACCCAATAAGATTCTCTCTGTAACTTAAAGAAAGAGAGGTCGTAATGCTGGTTGATATTTTAAGAGTCATTTGTACTTTCCTTTGATAAACAGCAGAAAGGTTTGAGTAACTGAGCTCAAGAGTGCTGTTTCAATCAATTTGATACATTTCAGTATCTTAATAGTAGAAGTAGGAACCAATAAGAAACCTTGTATAACTTAAAGCAACCTCATCACACTCTTACACTTTAGACTGATTTACAAAGACTTCCCTACATGAGGAATTCATACTTTTAAGTCTCCAGTTCTTCATTCTTAAAACAGTCAAATAACAGACTTTCCTGTCATTTTTTAAAGTGGTCTTAAGCAATAGTTCTTCGAGCTTTCTGAAGGTTTTTCAAACATTTTCTTTGGACATTGGCTGCTTTTTCACTCATTTTTAGTCCTGACCATTTTCAGAGGAATTTTGTTTTGTTTGTTAAGCTACTTAACACTGACCTGTGGATCATTCAAGCATAAAACAGACATCAAAGTAAAGGGATAAACCAACGATGTGTCTGGTGATGTGTGGGGTCATCCTGACAGAATGGAACAAAAAGTAGCCAACATGCAAAGAAGAGCTTTGAATGTCATTGTCCCATTTTTCTAGCAAAATACAAAGAAATAGGAGGCGGCTCAAGATTGTGACAGCGTGTATGTATCAACAGTGCATATTTATCTACATAGTCATGTAACTTTTAATAGCAGTGAAGTTTATGGCGCTAGCGCTCCTCCATTTGAACAGTTGTTGGGAAAAGTCAAATGGACAATGACTGCCATTGTGCAGGAATTCAAACCATGTTCTTTTAGAGAAATCATGTAGAATTAGTGGTCTAACCAGCGCTGCCTCAATTTCCACTGGAGTCATTTTAAAGAGCTTTGTGCTGCTGCTGCCTGACTCGCTGTATGCTTCCCCAGGTTCTACGCATCAGTCAAAATCTGTTATACTAAACAAATTGTGCACTCACTCACTGAATAGATACAGTTGTCTTGTTCTGACCTGATTGCCAGGAATGTTGATGTGAGCTATCAGGTCCTTGATGGCATTGCGCAGGTCCTGTAGGAGGCGATGGGGAGCACTCTGTACATCATGGTCCATTTCCAGTGACTCCTCCAGAGAGCTGAGGGCCTGAAGCCACTGCCACTCCTCTCTGAAATATCACAGAAACAATGCTTTTATTGTTTTGCTAGTTTGGTTTAGTTCTTGCTCTTGAAATTTGTCAGCGTAACCAGCAGTTCAATTACACATTAGGTGATGTGCGATCCCCACCTGGACACATTGCTGTTGTCGCGAATTTTGGTATGACAGAGCACGTTGGGGAGTTTCTGGGGCACCAGTGCTCTTATTTGCTCCACTGATGTACACAACTTCAGGTAGCCCAGATATAAGCCTGGAGACAAAAGCTTCCTGCTGCGCCTGTGGTACGCCAGCTTCTCCTGGAAACCGCAAACAGGGTGTGCTTTAAGACTTTTCATTGCATTACCACTAACACACACACACATACACAAGATGGAAATACAGAGTAAATTTAAGACATAATGCAGCCTGCATGTCTTTTATTAAAAGAAACTAGACTAAGGGGCATATCATATCATGATAGCCTTGTGGAAAGGTGCCCCAAATGTTCACTGTATTGGGAATCCTTCCACATCTTCAGCTGGTATCTCAGGGTAACCGGCATATCGTTCTTCAACCGTATACCACGCCTGAGTGGGGCATCTAGGACAAGGCTAGTCAGCAAGCTCTGACCAGCCACATCCTTGTTGAGCTCCATTCTCCTCAGTGGTTCTCCTCGGTTCTTTAATGGGAAATGAGGCTGTGTGCCATCCCTCGGTAATGGCCTAATCAACTAGAGGTTAGCACTTGGCTTCCTTCTGTTCATGAAGCTGATAGCAATCATTATCAAGCCATTTGCCAATAAACTTGTATCTTCTAACTTCTACTAGTGTTGACTAGAACTGGCCGTTCCTAACTTGACCTACCTGCTAGGAATATGCATCAGTGATTTTTGTATTTCTAGTCCATTTTTAGACATAGTCTGCCACAATTAAGGTATCAGATGTATCTAATCAGTCTAGTGTTGCCGTTAGCAGTTTACAGACTCAAATGGTCAGACAAACGATGTCTAAGCTGTGGTGTCTTTAGAGCAAAAAAGAACCAGGCACATGTTATGGCTAAATACCATTTTTACCTTCAGTTGTTCAGCTGGTATCTGTCCACTTATGTTCACTAACAGTGCTAGGATAAACCATCATCAGTTCATCTCTGATTTGGTACTGCTGAAATCTTCTAAGGTTAGAGTTTGGGTCGGACTCTGGGCTGTTCCTGTTCCAAAAGTAGCATGGCCATAACAATGGAGTCACACTGCATGAACTAAAGGTGTGCCGGGGCTAAAAATAGCAGCGTTGTATGGTGGAATTTCCACCCAAACTTAATTAAAAATGTGGAATTTAGTACCTTTTTCCTTATAGAAGTAACTTTTAACTTTATTAAAGCCCTGCGGCTGTGATGGGATGGTAAAGTAAGTGTTGAACGGGGTGAATTACATGATGACTGTGCTTCTAGTTCTTTCTCCGTGAGCATCCTTTCATTCAGTAGTCCTGTTTTTATGTTTCGCTCTTCAGTTAGTCTTGGATGCTTTTCATGTTGTTACAGCGTGTTTAAAGTGGAAGTTGGTCCTGCAGAATAGCCCATCAGCACATTTTTTCGCATTTCATCATATAATTTGTTCATAACTGGCCACAAAACAAATATTTCAGTGAGCTGTGGTTTTGCCAAAGGGAATCTTCGCCATTGTTTTGGAACCACAGGACCAAACCAGTGTGCTTTGGAGACCAAACAGCATTGCAACAATGGCATCAGGTTTACTAGGTTATATAGACAAAGTCAACTTGTGGTTTACTTCCAGATTGCTTTTTTTTGCTGAACAAAACAGCCACACAGAATTAGTTATATAACGCTAAATAACAACAGTTACATGGTTAGATCATCATCGTCTCCAACATGCTGAAAGTTTAAACTGCTACTGGCTGAATAAGCGGCTTTAAAAAGCAAAGCGACTTCAAGATGGTTGCATTTACATGTTGTGCTGTCACGGATCGACCTGACGTTTGGCATTTTAATTAATCTGATGACAAGTCTGTTCAGTATGCTGAATGGCCTAATAGCGACGGTGACAAATGGAAGAGCAGAGTCACGGTGATTAATGTTTGTCTAAATAAAGGGTGTCTGCACAAACAGAACTTGTAATTGGAAGCAGATTTCAATTTAGACTCCTATTGTTCCTGCCTCGGTGCCTCATGTCTGTCAGGCCGTGTTTGGTTTTCTGTGAATGAGAGTCTCAGCGATTCCACTAAATACATGTTTTGGGGCATTTTGTTGCCGACAAAGCCCTTTATTCGATGTGCTTTGATCTGGCCACATCCTTGGGTAACATAAACACAACATAAACTGCTGTGGAAGCGTTCTTGGTACAAAACAAAAGCAAAAAATGGCCAAATGTACAAAACTGAGGTAACTCCTAATCACTGCCAGCCCACTTCTCTACAATATGGGAGCCAATCAGCTTGTTTTGAAGAGAGTGGAAATCTGGACAACACATACCTGACATGAGAGGTAAGATTGTATAAGATTTCATCTTGCATGTCCCGATTCTGCACATTCACATGCAGATACTGTTTACAAAGATGCCTGTTGTCATGGTCCCATGGTTTTCTGTTATTTTTGAGTTTTGGTTTCTGTTTGAAAACTGTTATTATTGTTTTTATATTCCTCTGTGAGCCAGTTACAATTACACAGTCATATTTTAAGACCTGCCGGACTCACATGAAGTGTGATGAGCAGCATGTCCAGTGCAGTGGGCTCTTCGGGGGATGATATAGATTTTCGTTGGAGCTGCAGTTTACAAAGCTGCGTCCAGCGTACCCCGTCAAGGTTGGGAGAGGCATTCATGTCCTTCAGCAGCACCAACAGGGCGTTACCATGCTTGTCTTTGATCGGCTCAAAATATACCTGACCAAGATCCTGGGTTCCCAGCGCTCCCTGATTAAAAAAACATCAGATAATATTTCCTAAAATGCTTCAAACTAAGCTCATATGATCAAGCTGCCATAATTTACTCATAAAACCATTAGACTACCTGTAGATGGGAGACAGCCTGCAGCATCTTGAGGCGAGTCTGCAGAGTGCATGAACACGACGTCTGGGAAGGACTGAGGCACTGCTGCAGCCACGAAATTTCCTCCCATAGATAGGACACCTGTTGCGGGGATAGGAATCATAATAAGGGGTGTTGTAATCATTTGTGCAAATGCAGTGATATGTCGCTGTCAAGTTAAATTGTGGTCCATGCACCTTAGTAAACCATAGAAAGTCCTGCATCAGTGAGCTCGAATATGAATCTTCAATCTCCACAATAGGAATCTGCTCCTCTGGAGTCACCAACACGTTGTCATCTCTGTAGAATATGGACGCCAGGTAGAGACCTCTGGAAGGAAACGCAGACATGTATGAGTATTTAATACAGCTCTGCACGTTTAAATGTAAAAAAACACTAGAATCAGTACTTTGTCGTTTCATGTAAACGTAAATCGTAAAAAGTTTGTTTTAATCTCTGGCTCTCTTCCACAGCGTGTCTTTTATCCTGGCTTCCTGCCCTCAACCCCAAACGGTCACAGCACATGGCTGCCCCTCCCCACGCCTGGTTCTGCCGGAGGTGTCTTCCTGTTAAAAGGGAGTTTTTCCTTACCCCTGTCGCCTAGTGCTTGCTCAAAGGAGGTAGTTTGATTGTTGGAGTTTTCTCCCTATTATTGTAGGGTTTTTACCTTACAATATAAAGCATCTCTAGGTGACTGTTGCTGTGATTTTGTGCTATATAAATAAAACTGAAGTAAAAATCTGGAGGGAGAGTGTTAGACATATAGTTAAAAGCCGAGAACATCAAATGCTCTCATTTTTATGCCACACTTCAAGGATAAATTCTCTTCTACCTTTTCAAGCTTTTGACAAATTTGCTGGTGGGCTGGAAAAGGTGCCGCAGGCTCTTGGACACCGAGTGCTTCCTGCTTTGTGGCGGAGCTTTGCACTGCTCTGTGCGAAAAAACACAGGAAAAAAACACAGAAAGGATTAAGCCAATTCCATAGCAACAATGGAGTCAGATTACCTGAATAATTATTCCGATGCCCTTGATGCTTAAAATCACAAAAAGCATACCCGGCACGACAGAACCGTGACTCTGGTTTTCTCTCTAAACCGGTGACTACTCCTGTCCTAACTAAGCCCAGTGGCATGCTGTTACCAGAGTTACCTAACTGACAACAAACTTGACACATCCAACATCGCGGTCAGAGTAAAATATTTCTTGACATGCTCTCCACTGGTGCGGTACCATTTGACAGTTAAGCTGGCTGCCAACAGCAGCGTATGGGCCTAAAGGGAACCGCTTACTCTCAGGTCCCAGAGGAGCTGTGTGTACGTGTGTGTGTGTATATGTCTGTTTACCTGTACACGCTATAGCTGCTGGAGCTGGCAAGCCTAAAGCAACAGCCATACGCACAAAGTCAAGGAGCTGTCGTAATTTGTGTGTGTGTACGTCTGTATGTGTCTTAACCCTTCGACGCTCACCTACAGGGGAGGTCAGTTAAGTCTGTGGGGACGTGTTTATTTTTAGTGGGCCAGGAGGGGGTTGGAGGCAAGAGCGAGAGAGGTGAATGCATATCTATATGTGTGCATTTGTAAGGGTGCTTGTTGGTGAGATAACGCACCTCCCCACTCATTAGAAACCATGAGTCCCAAAACCGTTTACAGACCCCCCCCTTGCCCAGCTCCCCACAGGTGAGGTAACTCCAGCCCCAAGCCACTTAAAGTCAATAAATCTCCCCATTCAGGGCCCAACAAGAACTAATTTTCTCTTCAGGTGGATGAGTTGAGGTGTAGTAACCAGAAAGAAAAAAAAAAGCACCATTCGACCCTTCTCACCTCCCCAAATTTCGCTCCACTCGTGACTCTGTTCAGCTCTAGCCTTGCCAGGCCTCAGTCGCTCTTTGACACTGAGTAAGAGAGACAAGTAGGGCCGACTGCTGGGGTGCCTGTGTTAGTCAAGGCTTCTTTCACAGTTTAATTAATAGTGTTTAGACAAGAGGCAGAAGGTGGTGTGGGCTTTGAGCAGGGGGGTGCGTACATGGACATGTAGGGGAGTCAAGAGTTGAATGCGAGAGCATGTACTTGAATATTTGCGTCTGCTCGTGTACACGCGTACCCGTGTGTGAGCCTGTCTATCTTTATGTGTGTGTATATATGTGAGGACAGTAGACAGGGCGACTGGTGGGCTGCAGGGGGCGAGAGGGGGAGGCAGCAGTAGTCAGTGTTAATTTATGCCCTCTCCAGACTCCAGCCCGGGACTTGTCTCTTACAGGAATAACAAACATGACCCCAGGACACGGCACCTCGACTACCGTGTCTGAACTCTCAAACTCAATCAGCCACCGTCTGAAGAACCAAGAGCCACTCAATACCAGCTATTATATTGCATCTTGCCCTGTTGCAAATATGGTCTAGCCACAGTGGACAATAGTAAGTGGGCGAGTGTGTTTGGGCGTGTGGGTGTGAGAGAAAACGAGGGACAACTTGCTCAAGGCTAAGTGCAGTTTGCTGTCATGTAAAAAGAGGCAGTGTGGACAGGTTTTGACACTTATGGGACCAGCTTACAGCCAGCAGTGTTTAGGGATATAAACAGCTTGAGTGTGAGAGAAGCTGATCTGCATTTTGTCACAGAGAGGGAGAGGTATTCAGCCGAGGAACGGCTGAGTCATGGAAAGACTCGTGAGAGATGGGGGGGGTTGCAGAGACAGACGGGAGGGTATTATTTTTGAGGCGACATGTCACCTTAATATGTACGGCCTGAGATTGCAAAGTGTCTGTCACGGTGACATGAAACACAGCAACCTGTTACACCTGTGATTTAAACTCTGCATTGTTGTGTTTCTTTGCGCAGGACAAAAAAATTGCTCATGAAGCATGAAGTCGTGCCACTACCAGTATTAAACATGGATCTTAAGGTTACGTTTAAAACACCTTGAAATTTGGTTGGGCTTTAAATACTTCAAGCTCTCAGATTACTTTTTAGTCTTTCTGGGGGAAAACAA
>VOQK01008513.1:12713-25648 GCA_015052645.1 Benitochromis conjunctus | reverse complement strand
AGAATTTAATTACATACTCCTACACTCTTACTCCTACATGGAGTAACTGGTAATATATTTAGTAATTACAGCTAATACTAATGCTAATGCTAACTTAGACTCTCTTTTGTATGCCTAATAAATTATTTTGAGAGAATAATCTAAGACAATTTGTAGCTAAATAAAGAGTATATTGAGCCACACAATCTTGATTTGAAAACAATAGAATTAAAAATTCAAGATAATTAGGTGGCTTCAAATCAATACTTCAAATCATTTTAAAAAGTATGTGCTGAATATATCACAACTACTAGGTTTGTGATCAAGGGGCAACCTGCAGAGCTAAAAGTTAAGCTAAAACCTGCAGTACCTGTAGGTGCCACTTGAGGCTGACTAAAATTGGCTTCTATGGATAGATTCCCCCATCATCACTCATCCACCTGGATATTTGATGTGTGGGTGTGGCTCCATTATTGCCAATCAGCGTCTGGTAGGACTCATTTCTTTGAATCATTGGAAAAGACTTCTTTCACTGTGTGTTCTTTTAGTCTTTTATAGAATATTTAATACCTCTTCTAATTATTACAGCGTGTCCACGAAGTCTGTGCTCCAGTTTCGGGGAATAAAATTTAAGCATTTTATTATTTCCAATTCATTTGTTATTGTGGGGGTCTTTAGCTTACAATATGAAGCTCCTTGAGTTGACTTGTTGTGATATGGCTCAATATAAATGCAATTGAATAGAATCTTTTATACTGTCTATGGTTGTGAGACATCATGCAGATCTTAGAGACACCTCTGACAACAGAAAAAACCTGCAGAGTTGAGAATTAATTTTGATCAGTGAGATCAAACTCATTTTTGATTTCTATTCTTTTGGATCTTACTGTCATCTTTAAGAACTGCTTTAGAAAAGAAATCAATGCAGTGAGAGATCTTAAATTGAGTTTGAAGGATATTTCTCAGGGCCTGGATATAAGAAGTATGGTGAAATGGCCAAATTGTCATTCTGGTGGTAAATTGGGCCAAATTTTCAAGAAGAGTTTTGACCAAAAAAAGATTTTTTTTTTTATTTCCCTTTCATCTAGTTTAACCCTGAGGTTTTGATAAGTGAAATAAAAATGCTATTAAATGAATTTACTGCATTTTTACAAAGAGATTCCAGATAATGTTAGATTTTATTTTTGGTTCATTTATTTTCTTCACTTCTGATGCAGTTAACTATGGTCTGATTATCCAATGAGACCATATCCCATCACTATGGTAGCACCATGGTAGATGGTTTCATCTTCTTCTTTCACCTGAGCTGTTTCACACTGGTCATTATAAGAGTTTTGCCACAGGATCGGTACAGTACAATATTTCAGAGACCACTCTCTTCGTACTATAACTTCCCACTTTATTATCAAATACCAGGCTCTGCGATGGCTGAAATGTGTATTTAAAAAGCCAAAACGCTTTTGAATACACTAGAATGCCATTTATTTGTGTATGCCACTGAGCTTGTGAATCTGAGAATCAAAAAATAGTATCTTTTAAGTCACTTTTAAAAACTTGCCATAATCTGATGATTGTCCTTCATATTTCTCTAATTATCTTCCCTGCAATTTTTTTCCCCTGCTGCAATTTTTATTATTAAAGGTAAAGACTAGAGCATAGATCAAGTTACTCAGATCAGACTACAGTGTATAACGCTACAATGAATGCCCCCACCCACACATACAACACATACACAGCAGCACCTTTCATCAATATATTCTGAAGCACCATAAAATCTGATAAAACTCTATCCATTGATGTTCTTCCCAAGGGCAAAAACGAACATCCATAACAAAATTAGGACCAATCCACCACATCATAATTCACACCGTGCACCACTGCACTACAACCTGGTCACAGGCTGCATGTGACATTATCTGTGACAAGCCACAATGGACACAAAACACAAAGGAGGGCGATAAACTGAGGACGGCGTTTGGGTTGTGCACTGCATCGGCGTCACAAATTAATATAAAAAGGGTGAAGACAACATAAAGCTGTTAAGAAGGAAGATTGTCAGAGGAAAATGGGAGAAATAACATGAAAACACAACAAACAGATAAAGTATATTCTTTGTTTATCCCTACCCTACAAAGGCACCAGACATTCCTCGGTAAAGCCTTGTTTGTCTAACATCCAAGGCCAAAGTCCAATAAATCTCAAACACACAAGAAAGTAGCAGGCCTACAGGTCTGACAATAATGGGATCAACGGCTGTGTTAGGGTTTAAGAAATGTCCTTGATGCTGCTTCCTGTGCCATTACTGTTAGTCTGAGTCCCTGCCACCTCTTTGCTCTTTGGCCTTGATGTTCATCTTTTCCCCGTGTCTTCATCATGCACTCTCTTCTGAGGTCATATGGGATTTCAGACTCAATCTCTGAGGGTCCCCTAACTCTGTTTATTTGCTGCTGTTTGCAATACCCTATAGGTAGAAGAAGCTACTTTTAGCTGCTCCCTTATTCACACGGGGTCTTCATAGCAGGTAACTCCAAATGTTTTGATTTGTCACGACTTCTACCCCGGGGTTGCCGTCTCCTCCGGGAATCATCAGGCAAATGTGTAAACCACTACACGATGGAGCCACTGTAATATCCTATAAATAAATAAAGACGGGGGAAGAGTGGGCACCGGCGTGAAAAGCACATTGCCATTGTCATTCCCCGGCGTTTGGTGTCACACTGAGAAATGTAGTTCACAAATCTAAAACCGCCTCATTATGTAGCAAAGAGAGCTTTCAGTGGAAGACGCCACAGTCACAGACGTTGCATCTTGTCTCTAACACCAGATGTTAATGTGGTTATTATCCATCACTGCAGAAAACAAATGGCAGATAAAACTGTTCTTTGATTCTTTGTTGGGTTTTTTTCGCCTGTCTGACCTTATCGATAATTTGAGGCAGGCCTGGAGGTGTGTAAACAACGTAGATGGAGGCTTTGATAAAAGGAAACCCGTTGGGAGGATGGACAACTTCTCTTCCTAATGGAAGATCTCATACAGGGACAAGCCAATAATAAGACATCACACAGACTTAATCGACCGACAGCAATAACACACAATGAGAGTGTTCCTACTAAGAGGCTGAGGATGACCTTATACTCAAAAAGAAAAGCAGCACAACAGTTTCATCTGAGCATATGGCAGTAATGT
Organism: Benitochromis conjunctus; assembly: GCA_015052645.1. Taxonomy (NCBI): domain Eukaryota; kingdom Metazoa; phylum Chordata; class Actinopteri; order Cichliformes; family Cichlidae; genus Benitochromis; species Benitochromis conjunctus. The sequence continues at coordinate 22,483 of VOQK01008513.1, read as the reverse complement.
GTTATGGTGCCATCTTTTTGTCAGCATCCATTTTCATCTGTAAGAAACTTACAATAATCTCTTCATTTTGACGCTTCGATCTATGTTTTCTCACAAATGTATGCCTACGATCCTGCCGTTTATAACGTACATAAAATTCAAGGACTTCTTTCGTTTATTACTATTGTTTTGCAGAAGAACAGTTCACTTTCCCTCCACTTTTCTCGCCTACGTCCATCAGTTATAAATTAAAACTGCTTTATTGGTTGGAGCTCGTCAGTTAATGGAGTCACTGTTGGTTAAAAATGCCATATCCTTTAAGCGGAAACCTCACAAAAGGAGTTTATGTAAAGAATATGGAAATAAAGAAACAAACCTTGTTACAGTCAGGAGTGCAGAGAATATTAAATATTATAAGACCTCTGTAATGCAAAGATGTCTGTTCCAAACAGCAGTATAAGCCAATACTGATCATGCTGGCACTCTGGACAGAGCTATTTATAAAGCTGTAAAAGTACAAGATGAAGGAATAAAGCTTTTTTATTTTATTTTAAAAACCCTTGTTTTAACTACCAAATCTATCTGGTGATTCTACACATGACGTTTTTATGTCACTGAGCCCGTCACAACTGTCAGCGGCCTGGGTCTGTGACCCAGCATTTTAGGTTATTTTGTATTTTTGATTTCTTATGATATATTGGAATAATGTTAAGTTCTTGTGTTATTTTTAGTTAGGGTTTAGTTGAGTTTTAATCTAGTTTATGTTTCCTCTATGTTTCCTTGTTTGTGAGTCTTTTCCTGTCCTCTGTGTTTAACTTTTGGTTATGCTCGTGCTTGCGTCTCCCTTATCTGTTCTCATGTGTCTCTCCTTGTGTTCCGCGTCTCCCCAGTCTGTTTTGTGTTATCATGTCTTATTGTGTTATCATGTCTACGTCATGTCTATGTCTCCCCAGGTTTCCTGTTTTATTTTGAAAGTCTTGTGTTTCCATGTTCAGTGTGTTTAGTTTTGCTTCCCTGTGGCGTCGGGTTCATTTGTGTCAGCTGTGTTTCCCCAGGTGTTTCCATTCCCCTCATTACCCTTCTGTGTATTTAAGTCCTGTCTCCTCTGTTTGGTGTCGGTTTGTCTGTCCATCTCGCTTCATGTGACGTCAGGTCTCAGGATGTTTCAAGCTACTGTTCAGGTCCATGTTCGTGTTTAGATTACCTCATACCAAAGTTTTGCATGTACCTGTTCAGTTTCATGTTCTCGTTTCACATTGTAGTTTTCATGTGTAGTTTAGCCATCCCCAGTTTAGTTTAGTTTGGTTATGCCCCTGATCGCCCTGCCTTGTTTTGTGTTTATGTATTCAGCCTAATAAACAGCTCGCTTTGTCTTACACTTAGTTTTCCTCTTTTCCGTGTCTGCTTCACGAAACACACCGGCGGCCCGACCATAACAAGAACACGGGTGAAGGATTAATTTTCTTGATTTTATCTCTTTATAAACTGCTACTAGTGACATTAGATGATGAAATAGGCAGAGTAAAAATCCAGCATTTAATCAATATTTAATCAACATTTCCCAAAAAAAAACAAACAGATGTGGTCCAGAGCCCATACAATGGTCAGGTCTGCTCTAGAAGGACTGCTGCTGAACAGCTGGATGCCACCTCCATGAACAAGCAGGTGCCTGATTTTACTAACGTTTTTTTTTTCCTTTCTTTTTGTTGTTGTAGTTGTTTGTCGCCCGAGTATCTTATACCACCATGCCCGGCTGAGCTATGATTGGACAGTTGCTGTTTGTAGAAGTTCAGTCCATCTAAACCTCAACAAAAGCAGAAAGCCTTCATTGAATTCACATTATGCAACCTAAGAACCTCGCACTAATAGAAATGGCATTTTCTCTCTCTTTTTTTTTTTTCCAGAGTGAAAATTTGACATTTACTGCAGCAAATCACATGTCTGCTCACACACAGACTACAATGTCAGACATGTGAAAACATCACTCCAAGCTGGATAGGGAACCTTCTCCGTTGCGGCTGGATCAATAGAGCAGCCTACTGCTTTGCATCAGGGCATGAAGGACTGACAGGTTTTCTATTCTCAAGGCTGACACACCACCTGAAGTGCAGAACCTAATCTCATTTTCAGCCCCCACTCATTCTATCATTCACAGCTCCACCTCTGTCATACTCGTTCTCTTGCATTCATATCATTTTTCATTATCACCGCCGTCATCCATCAAGTAGCTTCACTCTCCCACACACAACATTCAAAGCAGTGAACACTATTGACATTTTCTGTTCTTTAAAACAATCTGCCCCTTCGGCTGTAGTATTTTTCATTGACCAGAGATCAACTTCAAATGGCATCTCCTCTGTCATTCATTTCTAAATGTTAATAATGGAGTCACTTCATCAATTTATCATTTTTCATCTCCTATTTCGAGGACTTCAAAGTATTCTTATTTATCTACTCCCCGTGTCCTCATTTCTTTGACTTCACTGTTCTCCAAAGAACTAATTTAAAATGCAAAAGCGGACCAAAAGGTGACAGAAAGAAAAAGTATTGAATTAGGCTGTACGGTGCCACGGGGCACTTATAACCTTTTTCCAGTACTTTTCCTTTATCTACACTGTTAACAACTCATCTCCTTTTTCTGCTCTTGACTTTATCTTTTCCGAGCAAGCACAGTGACTGGTTTCTCTACAGGTCTTTATCGCCCGTGGGGCCGAGCAGACCATTACCAATCCCTCTGGGGACAGCCCTGTGCACACTGGGTAGAAACGAAGAGTGTAAGGGAGTAGGAGGCCAGCTGAGGACTGATGTTCGAGCGCAAAATAAATGAATTACAACCGCTATTGTCAAAGTAGCTAGTGCCTCCCAGCATTTGAGAAAGATAAGGCCACGTCAGCAAGTGTTGTTGTCTTCCTTCCAAGGAGAGAGGCGGCTGGCGCTGACCTTTTGAATTGTCCTCCAGGCAGTTCAGGATCAACTGCCGGATTTGGCCAGAAGAGAAGCAGCTGAGTGGACATGAATAAAAAAGTGGAAGTGAGACAGATTTTCTCTTCTTGACTGTTTCTTTTTATGCGTTAGAACTCCAAAAAGGCTCTACCGTCTTTGACTACACAGAGGAAGAATGGACAACAGGGTCCTACATGATGATAATTCAGGCAAATAAAACAGCAATCAGCAAACATTGCACTATAGTCAAAACACGTGAATACTAAAGCAGTAGCATGGGGTCCACATATTTAGGCTTCCCCTTGAACCTGCAAAAAGCTACTGTATGCATAAACTGTATCTTTAATTAAACTGGACATTGTTAAGAATGCCACCGTTTCACATATTTTAGGTGTAAAAGTACCCAACTCCTATGTTGGGACTAAAAAGGAGCACTTGAAGGCAATCACAAAGCCATACCTCAAGTGTGTTCACTGATTATTTCCTCTTACGTGCTTAAAACTCTGCTAATCAAAGAAATCTCCTGCTGCACTCCCACATATTCTTAGCACTACATGGCTGACCGGCCATGGAACAGGCTAACCATACGCAAGCCCTAGTAAGGAAAAAGCGTTCCCTAACTTAGAGTGGAACAACATGAACACAGGAATCGGTTCGCATTGAAAAGGCGTTTTCTGTGCATGCACGAGTGACTCTATTTGCACAATTTGTTCCAACCACAGCCAGACGGACAGAGGTGGGGTTATCAGCAGCCCTGAATAAACCAAAAGACAATCCTTCACTAGCTTTGGCCAAATCCTGACCTACTGTATATCAGATATTAAGTAACTCAATAACAGAGATTAGCTTAGTTATTAAACTAATCTCTGTTAAAATGTAACGCATCCCTTAAACACCGATGAACTGCAACTTTGCTGTGTGACTGAGGAGTCATTTGTAAGGCAGAGCACTGACCATACACATGTGTAATGTTTGGTGTAAACAAATAACAATTGGACATTTTCTACTGGACATTTTCCATACTTGATTGTCACCACCTTGTTTACAGCTCTCTGCTACCTGCAGTGTCAGTATACATGTCCTAGCTTGTTTGTTACACGGTGTGCTTAGCAACAGTGTATGTGTGCACATGAGACAATGAGGATAAGATCTCCCCTGGGGTCCAAAGGTCAGTCAGTGGTGCAATTAACCATGCAATCAGGCTCTAACCTCTATTGCTGAAAGACAAACTAGATAACCACGTGGCCCTGATTCATTTTGTCTCCTCTCAGTCTGTAAAGTGTCTATCAGCATCACTTTCAGCAGCGTGGTTAAAGAGCAAGCCCACACCACTGTTCTACAAAATGAACATGTCATAAGGCCCAGCCAGACCAGTAAGCACCAGCATTCATCGGGTCGGTGGCTTTTTTTTTTAACTATACAATTAAGATACTTAAAGACAATGATGACAATTTTTTTGATTGTGTGTTTTTTCAGGACAGTAATCACCTTTACATCAGTTTGATGCTACTACAATCCACAGCCAAAAGGTTGCATCGAGACTCATCAAATTTGGGAGCGTGGATCTGACAACAGCTGTGATACGCCAGACTGGTCAACCTCATCTTCCTCTGTAGCATACTGGAGGCCAAGGAGGCATGTGGCGAAAGAAACCGAGACTTCCTTCACGTCTTGCTCAGTTGTGGCAGTTGTGCAGAAATCCATAACCCTCACCCTTCGGCTCTTAGCGGCACTTTATCAGCCAGTCATCACCCACAGAGAACACATCGCACGGCCCTGAAAAACACGCACCTTCCCTACAGTATATTTAAACAGCTTTCATAACAGCGGATACAATATTGATAAAGTGTGGTGCCTCTTTAAATCACTATCCATTAAATCAGCAGACTAGGTGTGTGTTTTTTTCATTAGGTGAAAAAAAACACACATTAAGTTAAAATGGTGTGGTATGCTGATAGCCTCTTAAGACCCAACGCTGTATTCAGGCAATTTTAATAGTTAATTACAGATGCAGTGGCTGCTTGACATTTACATAAAAATTAGATTTTCTGAATTAAACTTGTATGGTTTAAAACTCTTCTGCTATTTGTCTTCAGAGAATCCAAGCACTGGGAAAAGGGAATATATTTGTGCAAAAAACTATAAAATAACAATCCTAATGAAATGTTTGAGGAAACGTTCATAAATCAGCTTTTTCATAACATCTAATTATGTGCACCTAACAACCGAGCATATGTTCAAATGTAACTCAGGTGCAGCTCTCTGACAATAATAGCTTGAGAATATACACATATGGCTCTGCTTCACTGTCCTACATTCAATGCCAAGGGTATTCACACATTCCTCTCTAAAGCCTGCCCATTTAGTTTCACTGCAGCAACCAGGCCTTAAGGGCTTCATGCCTATTAGTGCTTCCCCTTAGCAACGCTGCCTGGACAACACGTCCGTCCCATCTTGACTAAAGGAGGGGCAAAATTTTGACAGTGCAATGCACTGTTCCAGTTTATCTAGAGGTGCTCTATACATACAATACTGCCAAATATTGATGTTATTAATATTAAGACGTGTAGGACCTCCCACACAGATTTCAGTACGTCATGATTCCTTGTGGTATGCTGGTCAAACATAAGGGTAAAGTGAACATTAGTTAACTAACTTGCAGAAAAGAAGAGATTACATGGGAGAAATGGCGGATGGCCGGGGAAAAGCAATCAGAGAGCTCATTATTTGGCACATGAATAAAATTCACACACACACTGACAGCATAATGTAAGGATTATTAATTACAGAATTCTTGCTTTTTGCCTGTTTAGGGGTATTTTTCTGTAATGATGTCTCATTTATCTGTGTTTTACACCGAGTCTGGGAGGATCTCTGTATCATGACAGCATCAGTACCATCTGTCTGTGACTGACATCTCTAATCTTTACAGTGGGGCATTACGCTAAACTGAACTGCTAAAATTAGCATCTATATGACCTTTTCTTCTGGGATTAAACAGTGTTTTAGCTTTAGACCTACATAATCTTTGTCTTGCCTCTCAATATCTAAAGAGAAAGATAATGGGCATAAATTCTTGGAAGTCCATTCATTCATTTCCTGGATGCACATTCTAACCCAAAGGCTAAATTTAACATTGCTCCAGTGGAAACACCAGCCGTCTTTTCCTTTTTTCTGCACCCATCGAGTATAATTTCTAGCACTAAAACACTGAAAGGATTCAATTTGTAGAGTTGATTTTTTTCCCTCACAACGACGGGACTGTGAATCACGAGCTGATGAGACCAGAGGTAGAATTTCCCCCACCGGACTCAGACGAGAGGCAGAGCAGTTTTGTGTCTTTGATATTCAGAGAAAGGGAGACAATGCAGTGACAGGCTAATGTTTTTGGATTAGATTTTCATTAGCTCCTTGTTATCAGTGATTGATCCCATTAACATGTCAGCATGGTAACATGCCCCGGTAGTCAAATCAGAGGTTTCTAGGGACAGAGGGTGAAGACACGTAATACGCACACCATGGTTTGGTCATCTCTGTGGATGGAAAGCTAATGAGCTACTCAGGAGAGCAAATCAGTGGCAGTTGACAAAAGCTGACATGATAGGAAGTTATTCTCAAAGCACTTCTTGGGTAATTAGTGTAGTTATACTACATGCACTAGAAAGATATTGTTGCTGCTTTTGTTGTCGTTTCTTAAGTTCCACTCAAAGTTGGCTTTGTAGTGTTTAATTGTTTTGTTCCAGGCACATTGTATTCCACAGTATTAGAGTCAACAGTGATAAATTAGCACATCACCATTCAAGCAAAAACATCCTTATACAATCTCCTCGTGTTCTCTCCTCCAGTGTCTTCATCCACACATACAAACACATGTGCGCGTGTATATAAACACCTACGTCTTGAAATTTGTGTCACACTCATGTCAACAGACCATTTACAGCATGCTTTTTAGCAATTACCCCACTTGTTTTAAAAGAGCCTTCACCATTGTCATCAGACAATGTAGCCGTCCAGTAGCACCACTCGTCCCGTGACACTTGAGTACCAATAAACTCTGCCACCTCTAAGCTGCTGGATGCCAACACATTTAAAGTAAATGGTAAATGGACTGGTTCTTACATAGCGCTTTTCTACTCTACTTGAGCACTCAAAGCACATTTTTCCCATGTTTTTTAAGCTACTTAAGAGCTTTCTATCCAACATTTACACTCTGATGGATACATCGCAGAGCAACTTGGGGTTCAATATCTTGCCCAAAAATGCCTGGCATGCAGACTGGAGCAGCCAGGGATCGAACCACCAACCTTCCCATCAATAGATGGCTCCTACAGCCAACCCTTAAAAGTGCTTCAACGGTGACAGAGCTTCTGTCTGCAGATTTGTGATGTAGCAGCACATTGTTGGTTCCGCTGACACTGCATTGTATTTATTTATTTGTACTGACTGAATGACCAGTGAGAACAACAGCATTGCCACGTGGCAGCAAGGCGATGCACAGAAAGAAGGATTGCGTCCACTGCATGGCAGAAGGACTTCAGTGGCTGATGGATGGAGAGGTGCCAGGCTCAGCCCAAGATGAGGCCACAGTCTAGTGCCAGACAGATAAATCTCAGGCAGACACTGATAGGCCGCAGAGTCATCATAATGACAGGCGGGCTGGAGCCAAAGGCAGGCGGCTGCAGTGCCGCCCATCCCAGAGGTGTAATGTGCTTGTGATTAACTGTCAATCCCTCCTGTTTGGTGGACAGACGTTCAAGCACAGTAAGAAGCACTCATCATTGTGACAGCTACTGTAGCTCTGACCTTGGGCTTCACCAAAAGGGTTGCACACATTTCCTTAGAAAGTTCTATAAATGTAAACAATGAATACTTTTTTATTGAGACTCATATTCTGCATTGCAATAAACTACACGTACGCCACAGTGTGAAGCAGCCTTTTAAAGGAGAAAGGGATTTTTCATGGTTGGATGTTTTTATATGTTACAAGAGGACAAATGCTGCTGTTAATAATGAACTTATTGATAGCGTAATTAACTGCTTCAAGTTTCAGCGTTAGTGTCAGCTTCTTAATTAGCTTTCCATCCATCCAAATGTCAGGCAAGTCTTATTTTTCAGAAAATTAAAAACACGACAGTCATGTGAAAATTAGAAGTAATTCTAATTCTAATAAGTAAAAGATTTAGAGAAGAACCGGGTGCAATGTAGCAAATGTGAAAAACTGTAAAAGAGCAGTTCTCAAGCAAAAATCTTTTGTTTTATTTACAATAAAACAATAATTTAACAATAAAGAGATCCAAGTTTAATCTTGAAGCTCAGCATGACACCATCTGAAAACTCGTGATTGCTTGTTTATGCGTGTCCCTGCCCACAGAACCGCTACTATACACTAGAACCTAAGAAAGAAATCAGTACGTCACGGCTTATTGTGATTCAAACAAAACATGCTTTTCTTCCCAGAGCGACTGCTGCTGACAGGGGCTATTGCTCAGTGAGTTTTTCTCAAACATCAAACTCAGAGCAGCTCTATCAATCACTGAGTTACATATCTGATTGTCAAAGTTACTCTTAATAATCCACAGTCTGCACTGACAGCTGTGTTCATCAGAGCTCCTTTCTACAGCTGAAGTGCCTTGAACAAAACATTGTTTAAATCCACCCAGCGTACTGACAGACGCTGCATCCGAAAACAAACTCTGCATTTTCACGGCTGTCCACAGTGAACGTGGGTATACGTTCATGAACCACGAAGATTCAGTTCATGGCTTTTTCCGTGTGTCGCTCCAAACTGTAACTGTGGTTTCTGCTTCTTAAGGACTTTCAAACACTTTCTTTATGTGTGATATTTTATTTCACAAGCTAACCTACAACATGCCCAGCTGAAACTGGCTGTTTGCCAGGTACAAAGAGTGAAATGGAGCCAGATATATTACATCTATATATCTTTAGATGTTAGCAAATATGTGCATGGCTAGATACCACCGAGGGTACATCCTATATTGTCTTGTAATACAAGTACATCAGTAATGGCAGTGCAAAACTGGGATAAAAGTGCACATTAAAAGTTCATAAATCGCTCATCTTAGCTAAGCTATGTGCTTTCACATGCTGCAAAAAAACAAAAAATAGGAATATTAGTTTAAATTTTATTTATGCACATAGGAAAATGTGGCTGACCCATCACCACTAGACACCATTAGTCCTCATACTTGACTCATCTTGAGTGTAGGATGAAAATCACTGGAGGAAGATCCAAACTTCAGGCAGAAAGCGCTCAGATATATTAAACAGCTGCACGAACGGTAAAACGTCAAAAACACAGGCGCTGCCAGTTACCAGCAAATATGTTTCTGCATACTCACAGAACGAAAAATTCAATAATTATAAAATATTCTCAAGATGTTTTATGCAAATTAAGGAATGCAACAAAGTGCCATAAGCACTGTTGGGACTGCAGTCATCATCTGATGAGGAGCGCCTGTTGTTTGAAAACAAACACCTGCTGTGGGTTGAGATGGCCGTGTGGCCGGTATATTACAGCAGCTGTGACTAACTCCAAAACTACGTTTAAAGCAACAGGTGCTGAATTCACAGCGTGGGGTGTGAAGGTCTGTGTGCGTGCTCCAGGTTCCTCCTGCAGCTCCAACGTCATGCTTGTTACATTAATCGGTGATTCTAAATTGGCCATTGGTGTTAATGTCAGAGTGGTTGTCTGTCTCAGCCCTCTGAGACCTGTCCAGGGTGTACCGTGCCTTTTGCTTTCACCCTGCGACCCTGAATTGGATAATCTGGTAAGTAAAGGGTTTGATGAACACCATTAAAAGCCCATTCATCATTTTTTTTGAGCAGTT
>VOQK01008509.1:12101-27935 GCA_015052645.1 Benitochromis conjunctus | reverse complement strand
AACATGAAGAAAACATCTGAGGCAGTTGCCAGTCTTCCCAGGAGTATCATTGTAGGGTCTTTGCCTTACAATATAAAGTGCATTGAGGCAACTGTTGTTGTGATTTGGTGCTATATAAAGAAATTAAATTGTAGGAAATCCAACCCAGTGTTAGATCACACAATGCCAGAGAAATTGCAAAAGACCCAAGAGCTATATCTCAGACTTTACTGGCCTCAGTTAGTCGATTTTTTTTCTTTCTTTCTTTCTTTCTTTCTTGTTATGCCATGAAAATTGAACCTTAGAACTAAAGAGGGTGCACCTATTTTTCTTATGACTGTACAAACAGTAACTCTTTCAAAGACTACTAATAGACAGCTGGATTGAATTTCATGCATTGTTAACTCTGCCAGCAAGATTTATTTTATTTATTTTTTCTGTGTATTTAGCGAGCTGGGACTGATGACGGCACTCTGATGAGGATAATGGTGTCCAGGAGTGAGGTGGACATGTTGGACATCAGAGCCAGTTTCAAGAAGATGTACGGACAGTCGCTGTACACCACCATCCAGGTACTGCTTTAGCACTTCAGGATTTCTACTTATTCCCTTGTGCTTTTTTTAATGACACATGCTGAATAGTCTATTACTTCAGAAGAATAACACATTTCTGTAAAATGTAATTTTCCTCAGTTGCCTCCATGTTCTGCTAAATATACTCATCTGTCCCTCTGCATGACTTTAGAGCACCAGCTGGGTTTACTATGGATATGCTGCTTATACAATACTCACGTCAGTGTAGTGATGGAGTGGGGATTAGTGATTTACTTTAAATGTCTTCCTCAGTGTGCTTCCCTTCTTTTCACATGAGATGAAGTGAATAATCTATTCTCCTAATGCCAGATGTTCCTCCATTGAAGAGTTATTACGATCCTCCTGTAGAACTAAATGGCCAGTACTGAATAGATAATAACACATTATGAAATCATCTTTGAATAAATATATTATATACTTTTTTACAGTTCAGTAGAGTTCATTTTTCCTTAATTATGGCAGTTATTCTACAATTTCTCCACTTTTTAAATAATTTATAATTCATTCTGCATGTTCACAGTCCTCGTACTGTGCACTATTCGCTTTCCCTTCCAAATGAATCAGAACTACATATAGCTAATGACATTAATTACGCCTGTGCTTTTCCTGCTATTATAATGGCATGTTTATGTCACACAGTAGTTGCCACAATTAATCATATCTAACATGTAAATAATGTTAATGTCAATATACAAGCTGTAATTATGACTTGGGGATTTTCTTTTCTAAAATCTTCTGTCAAAGCAATATCTGAAAACCAGCCAACCATGGATGCCTGATATTAACGATTTTTATTCTAAAATCATAAACTATTCTAAGCTTTTGCCTCATTGCTTATACTTAGGCTTACACACTAGCGTCCACCATTGTAACTGTATTTATATGAGAGAAAATAAAGAAAAGCTTAACAGGTCTCCTTTAAAGGATAATGTGCTGAAGTTTCAATAACAAGTGATTATAAAGTGATATCAAACAAATTCTTTGCTTATCAATATAATGTAAACATGGATGGTGTAATCAAATGTGTATTGAATAATAATCAACCATGAGTAATTAGAGAGGATCGCTGTAAGCAGTATTGTTGAATGCAGAGTATTAATTGTCTTGAAAATAAGGTCTCAATTATGCAGCCAAACAGGAAGCACTATAGTCACCCCGGGTAGCTTTCCCTCAGCAGAGGAAATGACTGATGGTAGTAGAACTTGAGTACCTGTGGAAACGTTTCCCAGAAAAGTAGGAAAAGATGCAGAGGAGGCAGAATTATCAAGCATTCAGCAGCTGGAGCATGATCCTAGACTTGAAAGATTTCAGAACTGACATTTAGTTGGCATTTCTGTTAGATTTGTCATGTTTTGTTAAACTTTAAAGTCACTGATGTGTGTCAGGGAAAAAAGGTGCTCTTATTAATCCAGACTAGACCTTCTCTACCTTACTCTGTGTAATATCAGATCAGCAGAAATTAAAGTCAGTGTGGATGGAAAGCTCATATATGTAAATAGCTTTAGCTTAGATTAGCTAAATGTTGGTAGCATTTGCTAAGCTGCTAAAAGACACTGGGACATGTGACTGACTGGAGAACGCTGATGTTGATGTCAGTGGGTTTACTCAAGGACACACTGACATGTGGAAAGGAGGAGTAGGAGAGCCAAACACCTGAGCTAGAGCTACCCACATGTCAGTATCATCTCCATCAATTTTCTCAGGTGGCCAGTCTGTCACAGGGCAAAAGTAACTCTGCCAATGCTTAAATTAAACGAAAAGAATTCAGTCATTTCTAAAACGAATCTATCGGCATAGATAAACGAATGTCAATGTTCAACCTCCCAAAGTAAATGAGACTCTTTTTCTTCTTATTTTTTCTTTTTACAGGAAGACACAGCTGGAGATTACCAGAAGGCTTTACTCTACCTGTGTGGCGGGAATGATTAATGCAACCTTATGACGCATTTAGCAGCAATGAATGATGAGCCATCGTGTTGCTGCAAGACAAAGCTATTCACATGAGATGAGGATATTGATCTATAGTTCTTCTTTCTGTTAGTATGCATTCATCGAGTTAGTGTGAATTACCTGAGTGTCATTTTGACTTAATACAATATATGAATATAATTTACAAGGCGCTATTCTTTTTTTGTTTAACTGTTTGTTTTTTAAATGCCAGAAAGAACAAGCAGCTCTAATTTAGTCCTTGGTATACAAGCAGTTTTAATTATAATGCAGAAAATAATGTTTTCTGAAATGATGGTTGATTTGAAATCGATCTTCGACCTCCTTTTCTTGTCAAGCGTACACACAATGTTAGCAGCTGTTTACCTTATTTGGCTTCTCACAGCATGTGTTAAATGCAAGTTTGAAAATACAATACCGCTGCTCAATTATTAAACCCTACATGTTAACAACCTTGATGCTCTCATTAATAAGAAATGAGACTGATCCAGACTTGACGTGCAATGCGGCTGTCAGTGATCAATAAGTAATGGGACGCTATTAGACATTTGTTGATGCATATAATGAGATCTATTGCTTCCATGCCTTTCTGCATGACGAGGCCAAATGTCAAACAAATGGGGTCCCTATAGGTCACTCAGTGGCAAATGATTTTAGTTTGTTGGAACTGAACCACAAGGTGGCAGCAGAGTTTGAAATGAGGACATGATGTCTTTATGTTTCTCATTACAGTGATTGATGAGATAGTGTCAATACAATTTACTTAAAAATAATTTTCTTTTCAAATTCAAATGTAAATAAACAGAGTGATTACAATAGATGTTTTTCAGCCCTCCCATTATAACCACACCGCATATCTTCAGTAACATGTGTAATCTTTCTCATATATCACTGCACTGTTTCCTCATTTTCTTATAATTCATCTTCACATATTTAATAACTTTGGATCTCCTGGAACTTTTACATACAAATGAGTATTTAAGTAAAGCTCTTTGCAATAATATGCCCATTACCGAGTGCTAATTGATGACTGTTATTGATGAATTTCAAGGAGGATGGACATAAGGATGCAGCAACCTTGATTACCTGATATTTTATTTTACAGAGTCATATAAATGTTGATCTGTTTAAAATTATAAAGTCATTAAAATAACGCAGCAGAGATGTGCATGTCAATACTCTTGAAACATATCATTTCTCAGTGTGGTTCAGAAATATTCAGTGTTTCAGTTCAGTGTGGTTTACAATGATGTGACCTAGACACTGTTAGGTCTTCAGAAAGCACCTCAGGGTTAAAGCTGCAAAGTGTTTTCATGTATAGGCATGCCTTCTTCAGAGGCTCCTGCTCTCTCTGCAGACACAAGTCCACTCTGATTCATTGCAAAAATGACTGGAAAGTTGATGCTCATCTCTCTGTAGGTATTTATTCAGGCGAAGAGAAAATTACATTTGCTTTTCAATGCAGCTATATTACTGCTTTACAGCGAACCTGCTGTTTCTTTACAACTTTGGATAGATTTCACAGCTCAACAGAAATGCCGGTGCAAAATAAGAAAATAGCACAATCCATATAACAATACTCCAACCAGAATAGAAAAACATACATACAGTACAATGAATAGCAAAAGAGAGCCAAATTTTGATACAAAAGGCTACGTGACAATCATTCAGTTGTATTCAGGTGCAGCATTATAAATTAGAAATAGCAGTGCTGGCTGTTAATGGCAGTCCAGTATTTTGAGATAAATCACCTTATTTTAAGCATTTTTCTTTTAAGTTTATGGAAGGAGGTTAATCAGGAAAAAGTCCAATTAAAGTTGCTAAACCAAAATATCCTTAAATTTAGTATACCAGACGGAGGGAAACAGGTACCCATGTGCAATGTAAACCATTAACATACTTTGTGTATGGCAGATCGTTGGACTGTGCAGTTTAAAGTCTTTCTTGTAATTGCTGTCACTGCCAGTGCCTGACTATCATAAATCAGGCATGTTCCGTACTAGATGATCATTTCTGCTGCAGGACGATGCTGTAAAAAGGCCTCCAGTGCTGCATTTCATTCTCAAATTACAAAATGGTGAGGTGGTATTGCTCTTTCCACTATGTGGTGTGGCTGTAGAATTTAATTGTCAGTTATTTCTGGAAAATCTTTGCTTTATTTTAAAATGCAGTGTATGCATGCATATTGAGCCTTTACATTATGCTTAGAAAAACGATACTCTGCCTGTAATTAGTAAATTGCATTAGCTATTATGAATTTTTTTTTATTGCTTCATTTTTTAAGAAGTATTCATAATTTATGAATCCATCCATCCATCCATCCATCCATCCATCTTCCTCCGCTTATCCGGGGCCGGGTCGCGGGGGCAGCAGCCCAAGCAGAGAAACCCAGACCTCCCTCTCCCCAGCCACCTCCTCTAGCTCATCCGGGGGAACAGCGGGAGGGATGAGGGAATTTATGAATCATTTTTGATAAACAATAACAAAACGTATATATATAACAACTACAAATATGTAACTCCAGGTGCATGTACATATTTTATACTGAACTGTGTCTAACTTAACTGTTTAGTCACCTATGTCATGAATAATGCTATAATTTAGCACATGCCATGCAGCTGGTAATGTTTGTTTGGTCTAGACTGACCACCAACAGTACACACTCATCAGTCTAACTTCATGCTAACAGTGCCATTTTGTGGCGTTTATTTTAATTCCCTTCAGTTCTTTGTTATCTTGGCTCCACTGAGCCTAAAGCTTATAAACCAAAAGCTCACTCGCACACATACAAAGGCATTCGTATAAGCTTATAAGCCCGACTCACATACACACTGTGCCAAATCTCCTTTGTGTCAATAGTACTGAAGTGTGTTTTGAATATTTTCAGTTTGACCAAGCCTTACATCACCTCAGCCAATCAGGAGTGGTTGCAGGCAGTCACACCACCTGTAAGCCCACACTTTCCAGGGTTCACTTAGTGGGGAATGATTTGGCTTTATATCCATTCACATATCATGAAATTAATAGCAGGAACAGACCAATGTTAATGTTTGTTTGGATTTTGTTAGAGGCCAGCTGATAAAAACATCTAACTGTTTTCATTTTCACATACTCATTTCTGCTAATCTTTTTCAATGGCGCTGGAGCTTTTAGAGGCATTTAAATGCAATGATATGACAAACAATGTGGCTTGCATTTCTTTTAACACAAAGTCTGAAATGAGGTTGTGTCAGTGAGTGAAATTGTAGTTCATAAAGATCAAACTTGCTAGCCAAGTTTTTTGTTAATAGCTGCTAACTTACTACTCCTGTTTCCAAATATCATCACTTCTGGCATCATAAAGCCAATATGTTGATGTGTACAAAGGTAAACTGAAGGCCCTAAAATGGTAGTCCACAAACCAGTTGGTGACATCATGGCGGAAACGTTTGTCTGATAATTATTTCTGTGTATTTGTGACTGCGAAGATCATTAGTGCAGTTTTAACAATGCCATTAAATACATGACTTATTGACTGTAATCAAAATAATGAATGCAGAAACCTACATAAATGTTTAAAGCTATAATGAGCTCGTAAAGATAACGTTAAAATAAAATAGTACAAACAAATAAATCAATAATAAATAATAATAAATAAAATAAATAATAAAGTTATATTTACAAGACATAATATGATGCTTGAAAACACATATTCCTCAAAAATGCTCATCTTCATTCCCTTTAATCATTCCACCTGCACCACATAACTGAGATGCACGGTGCGCCTCTGAAATAACACTGGCGAAAGAAATCACATTGCAGAAAACATACCAAAAAATACATAAATAAATAAATTGCGCTCATCTGAAGCTTTTATGCAAAGTGTGCCACAGCGTCACAATAAATGTGTGACCCCTGTTTGTTCACTCACTGAGCTAGAGATCAGTCCTGGAAAGCAATTCATTTGGTCTTGTCTTTGGATGCTTCACTATAAAGCAGAACTAGAACATGTGGGGGTTACGTGCTTTCTGAAAGGGGTCTGGGTTAAAGCAGACACATTGTTGGTCGGGAAAATGACTGCATACTGGAGTATAAAACAACTTTAGAGCAATTTTGCAGCATTAGTGCATCCTGTGTTCCCAGTATTATTTTTCATAGCTTGATTGCATTTAGAATGACAGTTGGTGTCCATGTAAGACCCATTTCATTAGTTTTAAATACTGTATTTGGACTTTTTAAATCAAATTATTTCTTTGCAAAGCTTACAGAAGAATGCCTCTTAATTTAAAGCACCATTTTTCTGGCATTTTAATATTTTTTAAGAGAAACTGTTTAATTGAGCATCCATATTTCAAGCTGCTCAGCAGAATTTCAGTCTTGTTTTCAGCAGCTGTTGTTTTAAAGTCCTTTAAGGAAAGCTACTCCTTATACGTCTGTATTCACTACATTCCAGCAGTGACTTTGTGGCTGCTGTATAATTTATTTTTTTCTGCAGCCACACTGTTTTGGCCTGTCTGATCTACCAGCAACAGATTTCCTACTAAGCCCAGAATGCAACCTGCTGAGAGTCTGAACTTGATGGATTTAACCTGTGGGCAAACCATTAGGTTTCATCAGGGGATGAAGAGTAAGTGATCACAAAAAAGCAGAGTGGTTCCACTGTCTATAATGACAACATGTCTTTCAGCTCTGGCTGAAGAATGTTCTTTCTGGCTTTCACAGAACTGCGTATGATTGGAAAATAT
This sequence comes from Benitochromis conjunctus, assembly GCA_015052645.1. NCBI lineage: Eukaryota > Metazoa > Chordata > Actinopteri > Cichliformes > Cichlidae > Benitochromis > Benitochromis conjunctus. The sequence goes on along the minus strand of VOQK01008509.1, from coordinate 20,692 downwards.
TAACAATGGGACTTTTGGGAATGGATTTATCTGGGATTCCTAAAGCATAAACAGTCAGTGTGTATCTTTACAGAACTATTCCCATTAAGTTTGATCTACTTTCTTCTATAGTTTTTTGTTCACTGATTCTCAGGACCACTTTTTTCTGTCTTCTCTTTGACATCACCTCACAACCAAGTGTAGCAGATGGCTCCCTGTCCCTGAGCTTGGTACTGCTGGAGGTTCATTCCCACTTCCCACTGTCACCAAATGCTTTCTCATACACAAGCATCAGATCATCTGTTTTTTCTCTAATATAGCAGTCTTTATCTTCCAGTGTGAAACAGTTTTAGATGATATATAAATAAAATCAAGTTGGTTAAATTCAGACTGACGACCTGTCCAGGATGTACCCTGTCTCTCGCCCTCTGGCAGCTGGGATAGGCTCCAGCTCCAAAATGTGCAGTCTTCTTTAGGTGTATGAATGAACTTTTCCTAGTAGTACAACTTTAATTGTTATGCAAGTTTTTAATTTAATTATTTTAATTGATAACTTCTCTATTATCAAGTAAATCTTGACAGTAAAAAAAGAAATCAAGTTACCCACGAATGTACTTCATTTGTTAGTTTATACAGCTCGTTAATCTTTAGGCATGAAAAGATGAATAAAAAAATTGAGGTTGTCATAAGTCATGCCTGACAGGGTTAAATAACAATAACTACAATGAAACACGTCATACATCTGTAGTAACATTAAACGACCAGTGGGTGGCAGGGTATGGAGTCACACATCAGTGTCCAATGTAGTGGTTTATGTGCAAGTATACCATCAACACTGACACAAATACAAGACTACAGTCTTTGAATAGCTGTCCACTGTAGTGTCAATATGTGTGAAAGGGTTAATATTAGGAATATTAGAAATATTAACTCATATTCCAGTACAGTTTTTCCAAAGCAAATGGTGAGATATTTACAGTATGTATACTTTATGCAAACTTAATTCAAGCTAATGTTATTTCACAGAAGTATGGGAACTTCTACTGATCACAAGTGCCAAAAATATTGCTAAAGTCTTCAGTTTAACCTGCAAAATATTATTTCTGATTTATTTTGTCCATTTAGATACTGGTATCCCTTGATTATGCAAGATGAACATATAAGGTTTTTATGGCTTCACACAGTGATGCGGCTTCAGAGGCCTCTCGTTGCCAAGGTATGCAGGCTGAGGTTTCTAGAAATCACACTCCCTCTGGTCTTAAATTGCTATGTCAATACCAGACATTCTCAAACATTTAACCTCCCATGAAAAGCCTTCAGGCAAAGCTGTGCACATTTGGGAGAGACAGAAAATAGGTTTGGCATTATTTTACAGAGTATTTTTTTTATTTAAGTAGGCATTTTATATTGAGAAGGAGAGGTAATTTCAATATGGCTAAAATAGAAAAAAATACCCAATTGAAATTACAAGTTACAGGAAAAGAAGAAACTAATATTCTACATATCATCTCTGTCTCAATAGGCTTGAACTCTTACACAAATTCCTCCAAAAACGATAGATCAAAAACTATTCATTGAGTATGTTTTTGTTGAGCAGTAAGCATCTATAAAGAATCTATGGGACAAGTATTTACTGAACTACTGAATTAACTAAATGCAGTTCTTCTGTATCAGCAATCATAATCCCGCACCATAGTAAAAAGGAATGTGCAAACACTTGACCAGGAGTTGTTGCAGAACTCCTCTGCTCTCTTCCTGTTATCATCTTGACAGGATTTGACAGCTTTGACTGGAGGAGTTGGGGTATACAGTGGAGAAGTCTTCACCCTCTGTCTTACATTCAGTTTGAAATGAGCCTCTCTGGCAGCTCTTCTGCACATACCTGCCCTGACAAAAGCATTGCTGTCCTGGCAGAGACTGTTTTGCTTCTTCAGCGCCCTGCCGATCTGCTTCCAGTAAAGTTTAACATGTGAGGCATACTCGGGACAAGCAGTTGGTCTGGCAATATACTCGCAGCTGAAGCTCCTGCCCTCCTTCTTGCACGTGATGCTGAGAATGACCATATCTTCACCCGTTGCAACCCAGGCACATTCTAACTTGTCTCTGGTGACCACTTTGCCTTTAATGAGCTCTGCAGAGACAGACTTTGGTTGGCGGCCCACTTTTGCTCCCGACCTATGCTTGTCCTGTCCTTTGTCTGTGCCTCGTCCCCTCTGTCCACCGCTCTTCTGGCAGTTACCCAACATCACCTGATGGGAAATACAAGCCAGGACAAGGAGGATGGTGACGTTTGTGAGGAGAGCCATGAAATCAGTAGAACACAACCTGCCAAAGGATTAAGTCAGATTTAGATATTTGACCTTAAAACCCTTTCATTTCCCTTTGGAGAAAGACATGTCTTAATCCCCCATTAAACCAACATTTCAGATGGAAACTGAATGTTGTGGGAATAGTTTTGGATTTAGACAGCACAAAACAGCATTAAGTATTTTTGTACACTACATTCAAGACAACTTCAAGTCAAAGAGGCATTTGGAAGAAGAAAAAAAAAGCAAAATGCAAAGATCCAAAAATTATTCCATAAATGGAATTTTGAAGAAATTTTGGAGCACATACACTTTTTAATTTGACTTTTAAAAAAGGAAGAGGTTTAAAAACTGTTAAAAGACACGCAGATTTAAATATTGATTAGAAAATAAAAATGCAAATGCATCATATTACAATTGTGATGAATGAATATAGTAAACTATATAGCCTACAGTATAACTACAGCAATTATAAACGTAAAGACAATGTGTTTAACATGTATTTTATAAATATAGCTACAAGTATTCCACAGGATGCATTTTATAAAAACTTAAACGTGAGCACATTACATATATACTATACTGATGTAAGTTGCACAGCCCAAACATTATTGCCAGATTAGGGTGCAGCTTCAGTTGTGGTGCTTTTCCTTACCTGAAGTTTTTAGAGACACTTCGATTTGCAGTCCTCACACATGAGAGCTGAGTGTTGCCTTTACTTGCAGATTGCAGTATGCTGCCGCATAATCAGCCCTCCCCTTCAAATATATACACTTGCACTCACACGCTCACACTCACACACTCTCACACACACAGCATGACTGAAAAGCTTATAAAGTGTATTGAGGTCTAGAATAGATTAGGGATACTTTGAACCTGGTACCTGTATCATCAATATAAACTGTGGGGGAAAAAGACGTTTAAAATTGCGTGGCTGATAGAAAATGAAATCACCTTAAAACATAATAAAAACCTTTTATAAACACTGTTAATTTCAAACCAAAGCTTTATTAAACCACAACTGACACAAGTGTTAAACCTGTTTGTGGCTTATATGGACCTGAATAATCGTGAGCACTTGCCCTCGCTTAAGTTATCTGTAGTTCCAGATTTTCCGCTTGAAGTTCCTGCTGCTTTAGAATAATCTATGTTCATATTTTAACCAAATGCAAAAAACCTTGAGTCTTAAAAGACCTTCACAGGGCCCTCTGTAAGTACACCGTGCCAGAGATGAAATGGCTTTGAATATCTTGAAAGGAGCCAGATGTTCCTGCAGGAGAAAATCACTGATTGATTGAACCTGGTCTCAAAGCACCAAACACCTAATGGTCACATACGGGACAGCAGGAAAGTCTTATGGCTTAAAAATATTAAACTTTAGACTGCCGTAAGACATACGATACCCTAGATAACTCATTTGCAATAATACTGCTGCTTCCACTTTTACTATCTAATATTTTTAATCAGGAATGTTAATGAAATAAAATTCATCAGCACATAGAGATTGAAAATGTTTATTTAATAAAACATTTTCACAGTCGTTATACATTTTTTTTGGACAAATACACCAGCATGGAAAATGAGAGCAAAATAAAACTATCCCCCAACAATTCTGAAGGTAATCTTGAGTAATGCAAGCAGATAATATACAAGTAATAAACATAAATACATTATATGTTAAAGCAGTATCATTCAGTACAGGCTGTTCATGCAAAACATTTGTCATTACATAGTCAAGTGAGACCTTTAAGTTCTTCCAGCTTGGCTCTTAATGGAGGCTGATGAATGTTGGTTTCAGTGCGAGAAGTACTTGAAAGTCACTGTAATAGCACAGCTTGCCCTGAAGAGGGTGTTACAGTTCTACAACAGGCCAACAAACTCCTCGTTTGGAATTTTCCTCCAAGGGCTGCTTGAGCCAGACGTCAAGTTATCTTCATTAGAGGTGTAAAGCTGTGAATATAACACATAAGAATATGCAAGTTGGAAACTAGGTGCATAGGCAATATAATAAAGAGCAGCAGCAAATCACAGGTGCTGGAATCTCTTAATTAAATAGCATCATTCCAGATTAGTTATAAATGGATATTAAAAAAAGTGTTGCATGTTAACAAACAGGTCCAATACTGCTGCTCACCTTTCTGGTTAATTACGAAACAGACCAATGACGAATGAGCAGATGCCCTGCAGTGACCTCCAGCAGTTCTGCCGAGCCATTCTTTTAGCATTGCTCTCAACAGGAGGCGTTGTTGGTGGTGGTTGAGTGCTAGTTTCCTGAGTGGTCTTTACTTTTTGTGGCTCTCGAATGGATTTTGCGTCAGCTTGCCTTGTAGGTCTAGGCCGACGTTGAGGTCTTGCTAGTTTCCTAGAAGAAGCCTCTGCTCGTGACTGGGAGAATGAAGACGACGAGAAGACCATCTGAGAGTCATCGGTTGCCTTCCTGCACATGTGAGGTTTAATCTGTCTTGGTGCCTGGCAGGCATTGTCCAGCTTTCTCAGGTTCCACATCATCTGAACAAAATAGTGTCGAGGATTTTTGCTGTAAGAGGTGCAGGTCTGAGGCTTGCCCAAGTACTCACACCAGTAAGAGTGCTTGTTCCTCTGGCATGACAGTCTCAGCCTCGTGAATTCCCCTTGACCGGTGACAATCATGGTGCATGAGTCTTTAGCCTTGGTGTTGAATTTGATAGGTGGATCCCAGATGCTCTGACCCCTTTCGGTCTGAGCCTCAGCTGGCCAGAGGCAGCAGGCGAGCAGCAGAGCAGTGGTCTGGGCCCACATGGTTTCCAATGGGTGCTAAATGTGAAACTACTGGAAATGAGTGTCCCTCTTGCTTTTTATTGGCCAAGCAAAGAAGGAATTCAAGTTCCAAAAAAAACCCCCCACAGTATACTAAAAGAGGCCAGCTCCATGGGAGGAGGAGAATGGCCTTACCAGTTACAGTTGCCAGGAAAAGGGCTACGTGCAAAACAAGCTGAGATGTTAACACATGTAGGTGTTATGTAAAAAAAAAAAAGTACATCCTCTCATGTATATAACCACTTTCTCAGTCATGTTAAATTTACCTCATGGAAAAATATCTTAGTTTCACTTGTTCTTAATAGTTCATCGCAGAATGCACACTTAAAATGCCTTGCTTGCTGTAGAAGTAAAGTATACAGAGAAGTGTGAGAAGCCACTCACACATGGCAACTGTAAGCCCGGAGAGCAATAACTATTTGCCATGCCAATTAAAAAAGAAGTAGAAGAGCCTGTACAAGACTAGGGAAACAGACTGGTTATAAAGTGTATTATGAGTGACTTTAAGAGGCTTTATTTTCAGGGCCCATCTGTATCTGCATTGAGAGTTTTGTCAGTGATAGAAGAGCGAGACATAGTACTCAGTGAATCTATACAGGCAGTATAACTTCCATATCAATGATCTGCATTTAGACCACATTTTTAGAAGAGCTAAAAATTGTATTCAGCTGTGACTTTTCCATCAGTAATTTCTCTCAGTTTCAAGGTGCACAGTGAGTTGAAGCTCTTCAGCTGCAGTGCTGGTTAGTGCCAAACACAATATTAGCAGTTTCTTCTTAAAATATTCACTAACCTCCCCTGTGCATGTTTCCATTTCCCTGAAACATCAGCATGTTCATTAGCACACTTGTAAAAGCATAATATGTGTGCTGCCCACGGTGCATAATGACAGTGATATCAGAGCTCAATTTTGTCCTCTAAAGGCAAAAGTATGGTGGCCAGGTGAGCTCGCTACACTATAAGAAAAAGGAAACATCATTATTTTAGGTGTTATATTTTTTTCACTGAATGTGGAAAATACAACACAACCAAATAAACAATACTTCTAAATTCAACACAAGGAAATGGAGTAACACCTGCAAATAGCAAGTGGCAGAGCGATACTTGTCAGTGGTGCTGCAAACAATGGAAAGGAAAAAAAAAAAGCCTTTTGTGTTTCCTGAAAAAATTTCCATTTTGTTCTTTATAGTTGTGCTGCATATATTTTAACACAATGTCTGAAGCATTTGCCCCAGTTTGATTTCATGTAAACACACTGAAGAGACTTTCTCTGAACCACTGCTTGTTTTTATTTAGTTTTGTGCTCATCTCTCTCTACACAAGCTTTTAGAAGTAGGGCTGCTATGCAGTTGTAGTGGCGGTGGTTATTCATATACCAAACTATTTGATGCCTCAGAAAACCTCCAACCAAAGGAACAAACAAATGCTTATTTCATGATGGTAACCTCTTATAGAAATAGCTGACCAGTAACATAACACAGTGAGCCATGGCCAGCAGGGGCAGGACCACATAAGAATGTTCACTCTTGCCTTAAACTGTTTTCCTTTTTAAGTTTTTTTTTCTTATGTTTTGTTAGAAAACCAACTAAAGAAAAAAAAAAAGCATGAAATTGTTTTGAACTATATTTGCCCACTTAAAACACGTTAATCCAAACTGTACGGCTCATTCAAAACACAGACCACAAAAGAAAAATGTGACTGAAATGCAAACTTTGGATTTTAAAACTTTATTCACAATTTATACACTTTCTTTCCATCACATCATATAAACCTGCTCTTCAGTGGCTCCATCAGTGCCCAACTTTGGAGCATCACAGTTCAAACCAGTTACCGCTGTATCTGATCCATCCAGGGTTAGCATACAGGATATCTAGTGTAAGCACTTAGTAAATTCAAACATTTTTCTCTCACATCCACACTTTTGCAGAAACCCAATGATAGTCCCGTGAGCACACAGATACTTCAAAAATGTCCATTTTAACAAAATGAAAAGAATATCGGTGACTCAATAGAATCCAGTCTCTGTTTATAGTTCGATATAATTCAGAAACTTACACTGCAAATGTGTTCTATTACTACATCATAATTTAGGTTTATCTATACAAGGTATTTCTCAACATCCGTTAGCCCTGGTTTTTACAATAACAGAGCTACTAAAATATTGAAATAAGATAAATAAACTGGATATTTCACACCTATTTCTGATGCTAATTCATTGATGCCAATGGTAGAGACAATTTTACTTATCATATTAACTTTTATTTACCCTTACGTTAGTAATTATGTGGCACTTTAAAGAACAACTGTGCTATGTTAACAGAAATACATGTTTCAGTGTTAAGATGGACATTTTTTCCACAGTGTGCATCAACACCATGCTGTGCAAAACATGAAGCATGCTTATTATTCTACTCTTGATTGACAGCACCCACTATTCCCAATCATGGATTGTCTAATTTTTTCCCGCCATCATTACTCTGCTAACAGCAGCTGCAAATCTAACCTGTAAACATAAGGGCAAAGAGAGTGGGCCAACCGGATGTGTTTGCCCATTGCGTTACACATAGATTTCAGCATATTCCTCAACTTCCATATCAAGCAATGTGAAATAAAAAGAAAATAGCTTTTGAATACGTTCACTTTTTTCATAGCTTTTAAATGTATCCATAGCTACTGTGGGTTTATATAAAGCAGAGGAACAAAATAAGCACATAGCTGATAGACCCCTAAAGACCTGAGACCTACAGTTAAAAAAAAAAGAAAAAAGAAAAAAGAAAGATTTGGCTTGAGAATTATTCTCCACTGTAAAAGTATCACCACTATGAAAAAAAAAATCATAATGAAAATATCGTGTTAGTGAACTCAACAAAACTTGGCTCCATGTGACAAAGGAATCAATCTGTCACACAGGGAACCTAAAAGCCAGACATTTGTCTGTTTGTGTTTTGAATTTAGTATATGATTTAAAGGGGAAATCCACCTTTAAAAAAGCTTACACTGTTGAAAAAACTGTGGTGTGATTTTATTTTGTGGTGTTAAAGGTCTGTCCAAAACAGCAGCATGCTATTCGGGGGTGAGATTTCCTCAAGGTTCTTGTATACCTGAGATATCCAGAAATGATTATCAAAACAGGGGGCGGGGAGGTAGGGGGGTAACCCCAACATTTCTGTCCCCCATAGTACCATCAAAAACCAGCTTACCGAATCTATGAGGTTTCTTTGACACATCAGGAAGCACTTAAAACCTAAAAGATTAAAAACTGAAATCTAAAAGTTTAAAACATATTCAGAATTTGATGTTCTTATGGAGCAATCTCATTCCCAGGGCATCAAATACAGTAATTTTGTCTGAGATGCACATTTTGAATTTTAACCACAAAATTAATTAAAGACTGTTGGACGTTAGTACTGAGACGCAATGGCTAATAGTGAGATGAGTGTTGCCATATGGACTCTTAATTATACCACGGTGGGTACCAATTAGCCTGTCATTTTTCAAGTTGCTGGGTTG
>VOQK01008507.1:10471-21638 GCA_015052645.1 Benitochromis conjunctus | reverse complement strand
GGCTGCAATCACAGCATTGTAAGATGGTGAAAGATGTACCCTTAGGCCCCCTTCTCGATTTAGACTCCCCGCTCAAGTCAGCGTTCCTACCTGTCCAGGATGTGTACATCCTCATCATTGAAAGACTGTTCACTAGGTGGCCACTAGATGTAAATAGACTGCGGAGTCCTGGCCTGACGAGGTGGCCATTGATCAGTGAGTTTTGATCAGTGGTTGTTGATCAATGGTCATGAGAATTTGCATATTAATGATCAAGGAACTGACCTCTCAGCCCATTGTTCATTCAGTGGTGCTAGTTTCAGTTATTATTCAAATATACTGTTTATAAGGTTGGGAAACCTGCAGTCAGCTGAGACTGAAGAAGTCACTTGGATGAGTGATGAAACGTTTCTCTCACTGAAAACGCTATGTCCAGATGAACACAATCAGCTTTTGGGGATTCACTTACCTGGATTATTGAGCATGCATCAAGATGCCTTAACATGCTGTTGTGACAACTTACATGCTTAACAAATCTTTAGAGCTCCTTCTAGTGTCAGTTCAACCTCCCTCAGGAGTGGTTCTCTGACTTTTTGTTCACAATGCTAAAACCAATCAGGTCACGGATCATGGAGTCAGGCAGAATAGCATGTTTGTGCTTTGAGCTTCACGTCTGTCAAAAATATATTAAAAGACTCACATGGCTGCTGAATCCTTGAGAGAAAATATATATATTTCTCATAATTCCCATTCTTCTTAGGAGTACATGGGCATCAGACTTTTCAGTAACTTTGTCAAACTTCTCTTTCACAAAGTTTTCCTTTGATGTACATGTGTTGTACAGTTCAACAGAGAGACACAATTGCCCCAGTGTTATAAAGGTATGGAGACCCAACTAATTTTTGATTGGTGTTGTTCAAAGCAACCCGAGTATTTAGGGTCCTTTTAGTTATAGCATACTTACAGACCAATCCGTGTGTGTCTGTGTGTGCATGCGTGCGTGCATGCGTGCGTGTTTGTGTCTCTGTATCTACTTTTGGACAGAATAGCTGAGGAATGCTGACACTGAATCTGGAATCAGGAGGAGCTAGTGAGTAATCCTATCTGTGTTTGATAACATAATCCCAGTGTTACAAGCTTCATTATATTAGAGGAATCAGGCTCTAGATTCTTCTCATTCCACACAGTTTTGGAACCTGGTCTGCTGTAATTTATTTTTCTATTACCCAAGCTATGTGAAGTATGATTGGGTGGTGAGCAGCAGGTTGGTGAATGTACTGCTTGAGCTGATAAGGGGATAGTCAGAGATCCAGCTCAGCACACTGACTTTCTACTCTGATTGGACGAAGATACAAGGCAGAAGATTGAACACCATGCAAACATGAAACACAATGTCAACCCCCGTTATGAGAAAAACACGCAACAGCTTAAAGCCCTGAAGAAAATGTAGACTCTTGTTTTGGTGGTTATCATCTGAGTATTTTAAATCCTTCAACCCAAAATAACTGCTCCTCTGCTGAAACCAAACATGACATGGACCTGAATTTATTTAGAAGCTATAATGTTTCCTCACTGCTGAAGAAACAAGTGCAAACTAAATAAAACATAAACCCCACTGACAAAATAGTCAAAATCACCACAGTAACAACTGTGTATATTTGCTATTTAGAATATATAAAACATATATTTGCCTTACGCCTGGACCAAAGAAAGCACCACCATGACATAAGCACATCGGCATCAGTCAGACAGAGACACTGACACTTTGTTACAGTAATTAATACAGTTACACATTTTATACACTGACAAAAGCTCATTGTGTAACTTAAGGTAATTTTGAAAAATATGTCCATATTGGTTTACTCTGGAGGATACATACATGATGTTGGATGATATATCATTAGTAAAAATTTCTTTGAATAAACTGTCATACAATTTGAGAATATAATCAGTATTATCAAACTTGTGTCATGTGTCCTAAAAAGTGTGATTTTTAGGACACACTTACATTAACTAGAATAATGTTATCTTATAACCTGCTGTTGTAGTTGTTTCACCAGCTCACTGTCAGCTGGCTGGGGACGAGGGGTTGCATATCTAATGCTGACAGTAAGTAATTGTGACAATACTAGGAATGAATAAGAATTTTTATGCATGTTTTCATCAATTAGAGCCCAGATTCAGTTCAGGAGAGAAGCTTAAGGTTTTCTCTGTATTATTGTAGGCTCTTTATTTTACAATATAAATCAGCTTGAGGCAACTGTTGCTGTGATTTTGGCTATATAAATAAAACTGAATTGAGTTGAACTGAGAAGAAAGAGGATGGATATTTAATTCAGATGTCAGTTGTGTTGTCTTTTTCCTTTGCATTTTCACTTTTTGATAAAGAGGTCCTCTTCTCAGCGTTAAAATTATATATAAGCCTTCATATCTTGAGCTTGAAGGTGCAGACATGAATTAAAATTTCCTCCATGGCATGCAAACACAAGGTCTTTTCTCCTCCACCTTTGGCATAATACATATGTGACTGGTCTATAGTCATATACATAAAACATGATTAGGCAGAATGGGGCAATATGGCTGCTACCACAAACTGGCGATCACTCTATGTATTTTTAATTGATTTAATCTAAGTATATGAGAATGAATCACTTTGGTAGAAGATGTATTACTAATCTATTAGATAAACTAAAAAATGACTGACTGTACCTTCAAGATTTGAATGGATTGCCGTGTAGTTCTACCTGCAGCTGAAGTATATGAAATGTAAAAAGTCCTGAATTCCTGAATTATGAAGTTGTGTCTTTCAATAACAAATTTCTTCATGACTGATGCATGTAATTCAGTGACAATTGTAGTACAATTCTTTACATAAACCATGTCACCAGGAGCAGCACTACCATTCAGGGAAAAAGCCAAAAATACAACTCTCAGGCAACATACAGCTGCCGTGAGCACAACTTTCCTGCAGGTGGCAGTGTATAGCCTCTGCCTCTCTCTCTGACTCCTGGTTTTAATCATTCCTGAGGCATAACAAGAGAAGCACTTATAGTTATATCCCTGTGATAAAGGAGGTGTCGCTTTGTCCTTTTTTATTCAACACATTGTCACAATCCAGAGCCTTAATCCTGCAAACTAACAGACAGTTGCATCTTGGGAAAAGAGCTGCATGCCATTGTTTGAGTGAGTCAAATCTGTTAAGCCTTAATTCTTTTGTGGGCATTTGCATACTCGGAAGTATTCTTTTATTCAAGGGCCAAATCCTCCTTATGTGTGGTGCGAGGCATTTTTAGTATCATTTGTGAAGTATCTACATGCTCTGTTAGCACTGCATAATACCTTCATATAATATAGCTGCGTAATCTTGCAGATAAGAAGGGTTTTTCTAAAGTGTAGCTTTACATTGGGATGAAATGCTCAATTTCAAGCAGATTCAAACAAGCTCAAATGTCATCACAAATGTCAAGTGCCTCTGCAGTGATGGGATACCAGAATGCCTTTTTTTAAAATCATTTTCATCGCTCATCTGATTTCTCAAATTTGTTGCCCTCTTGAAGGGCACAGCTCAGCTCAGACAGCTGCAATATGAATGGTCTGCTGCTTTAATAAAGATTCACTTGACCTCTTGTATTTTATTTTTCTTGCTGCATTTTTGTCTTTTTTGGTGTCTTTTTTCCTTACCCTCTTCAACCACTCCTACTTGTTCCCATCCTCCACTGATTATTGCAGGATGACTTTCCTTCTTCCAACAGAGTTTCTCTGGCTCACTGATAAACTGTTTATCTGTCTGTGGCATTGGTCACAGTGTGCTTCACACATTCACATTCTCTGCAGGCCTTTTCTCTGCTGCTTCTCTGGAGTCCCTTCTGCAAAAGCTCTGATAAGATTGTTCAGTCAAGATGGCAGATGGAGAACTCCAGAGTGAAGGTGTATTGTTTAAAGGGAAAACTTTAGTTACCAGAAATATCTATAAGCTGCTTTATTAGCTTACAAAACACATTAGTGTTCAGTTTTTAATATCCAAGGGTGAAAAATCTGGCAAAATATCAGTCAATATCAATATCAATTGTTTAGATTAACTATGTATCTATCAATGTCATGCAACTTCTCCAATCATATGAATAAACTAGATGGAAATTCAGGAAGGAAAATTCAGTCCAATTCCATTTTATTTATATAATGCCAATTCATTCAGTCACCTCAAGATGTTTTCTATTGTAAAATAAAGACCCTACAATATTAGAACAAAACCCCAGTAATCACACAATCCCCTTGACAGTGGGAAAGAAAATCTCTCTTTTAACAGGATGAAACTTTTAACAGAACCAGGCTCAAGGTGGTTCAAACATCTGCTATGACCAGTTATGTAGAGGGAAACAGACAGAAAAAGACAAAGGACAAACTACGGAAGAGCGAGCCAGAGTTTAATGACTGCCAATAACTGAATAGTGCAGTGGTGTATAGATGTACAGAGAGTGAAAAGAGAAGCCTAAAGAAGAAATACTCAGCATTTCATGGGAAGCCCATCAGCAGCCAGCAGCTCTTCTATAGAAGAGCCACATCCACGGGACAAAACTCTGCTTTAGATGCATCATATTCTTGTTAACATAGAAGAGCCACCTCCACGGGACAAGACTCAGCTGTCCATCTGCATCTAAAGGACAAAGCTCAGTCTTTAGAGGATGCCAATGATCACATTTTGGATAGAGAAGACAGATGGTTTGAAAGAGGAGAGAAAGAAGCCATCTATGTACACTGTGAACGACAATCTTTGAACACAGGCGGTGGGTTACGACACCAACTGTCTGCCATCTATAATCCAGTTTTGAGATCCCTTCCCAGACGTCTTAATGCCCACTCACATCCTGGGCCTTTTGACTTTTGGAAATCACATGATAGGGTGGGGCTAGGTTTCACTATGGGTTCAACCGAAACCTTGGCTGATTGTGACCCACACCCGTTTTCACACCTTGGCTCGTGTGATTAGGTAGAGGATCAATAGGGGGTCCATGACCGTCTTGCGGACACTCCCATAGGGCTTAAAAATCTGGGACTCTCCACCAGTTGCGCTTAGAACTGAAGAAGCTTCTCGGATGAAATGTCTTGAAGAAAACTTAAAGAAGTCCAGACGCTTTACTTTCCAAGCTCCTAAGTCCCGTCATGAAATTTCATCACTATTAAATATTCATTTGACAGTTAATGACACATACTGTGGAACCATCCTTTCGCCTACTCAACAGCATACAAAGATCCTAGATGATTAACCAAAGTTTTCAAATTTAGATTCATCAGCCCATAATACCTTCTTCCAATCTTCAGTTCCAATGGTGGTGTTTTATAGTCCAGGCAAGCCTCTTTGTCTTATTCTGACGTCTTAGCAATGGCTTTCTTGCTGCAACTTCTCCTGTCAAACCTGTCAAATCTCCTGTCTCATGTCAAGTCTTCTTTTCACAGTTGAAACTGAGACTTGCTTACTACAACCACTATTAAGCTGTGCTTGAAGCAGTTGTCCTGTGAGCTGCTCTCAGAAACTTGTCCTCTGTTTTTTTGCCCCAGTATCTGAGTGCCTTTTGATGGTAAAGGAAACTGTACTCACTGACACCATGACTTTCTTTGCAGTTTCTCTGTAGGAAAGACCTACATTTTTAAGTGTTATGATGGTTTGTCTCTCTTCCATTGTTTACTGCCTTTTTGTCGTCATTTTTGTAGCAACACACAGTACAATACTGTTCAACTGATGCTCACGAGGAAATGGTACCAAAGTGTGTTCCAACACTGATTTTATGCAGACAGAGGGGTTTGTAAGTAATCCAGAAAATTTGAAACCTGTAGGAATTAGTAGCACCAGCTTGATCAAGCTTGTTATCACTGCTGTCAATTTGCAACTTCCTCTCCTCATTTTGATTAACGTGAAGAAGCAGTTCGAAAGAAATTCTAAAGTTATCCTAATCAGTCAGAAGTACAAGAAAAACAAAACATTAGTTGATTTGACCATGTTACATAATCATAACAATTTACATGGGGTCTACAGTGTTTGTATTTTAGAAATAAATTTCAAAACCAACGCTGTCAGAAACCTTTGTGATACAAAGCCACAATTTGTATGTGAAAGGTTTTATCTGTTTTTCATGTACAGCTCATGTACATGAAATGCAGTCTTGGCTTGCCATTCAAAATCTGCTTTGTTGTGAATGATGTTTTCACTGTGTTGCACCATCAGTGTTCTGTCCAATGTCATACAGTAAGAGAATTTGCAGTTGGTCTGCATCTGTTCTCTGGCTCCTGTTTGTCTGTTTGTTTTGTTTTTTCCTCCTGTGTATTTAAGCATCAATTTGTGCTGGCAAGGGACACATGAAAAGAGCCATGGCACGAAGAGAAAACAAGCCCTCAGAGACGAGAAGGAGGCGGATGAAATGAAAACATGTGGAAAGAAACAAGGCTCAGAAATAAGCAGTGATTAAACAGCAAAACAATCAAACTGTGGAGATGAGAAGGACAAGAACAGGAGAAAAAATAGATAAAGACACACACACAATAATACAATCAAATAAAACAGGCAAACAAGGAGTGTTATGTGTTTGTAAATAGACCCTGGTGAGTCCATATCACACCAACTGCCGGTTCTGGATGCCTGGCATCAAACAAAAGCAGAAGAGTTTTGTTGGAAAATTCAACTGTTTTTCACACTAAATGACATCATAGATATCACTGCATGTTATGTAAAATGAGATCAGTGATGCTATGGTGAAGCATAGATTAAGTTAGTTTCTTTAAAGGCTGTTGTCATAAATCGGCTGTGTGCAGGCATGAGAGGGCCCAAATGCAAACTCACAGATGCGAAAACGTGAACTCAAAAACACAGCTTTATTGCTGGTTGCAAATCAATACAAAACTAAACTGGGGAAAATTCTAATAATAATATACTCGGGGAAACATGGAGAGGTCCACAACCATGAGGGAGGACACGACAGGGAACTGAGGGAGAAAGATACACAGAAAGATACTGAGGGACGTGGAAGCACACTGGGAACACAGCTAGCACAAATAAGCATAACGAGACAGGGCAGGAGCAAACACAAATTGACATACACTGACAGGACACTATCAAAGTAAAACAGGAAGTACACAGAGATGCAGACTGGAGGGGGAGTGAGAACACGGAGGAGCACGAGGGAGAACACAGACATGATGGGCTGGGGAAACATGATGGAATAAAACACAAGGAGGGGAAACAAGGCACAAAACCTCACAATTAAATAAACACAAACATACAGAGGGCAAGGACACAAGGGGAAATTACTAAATAACCAGGGAACTAAACTGGGAATACAAGAAACTCAAAACAGGACAACTAGACTCTATAGAATAAACTCAAGACCATGACAGTACACCAGCAGTACACACTAAGGAAGTGCTGGCGCGGTTCTCCAAAACCCCCAGCGGGAACAGACGGCTGGGCGGTTCTCCAGAACTCATCTGGGTTCTGGCTGCCTTTACCCTGGGAGCTGGTGTAGGTGTAGGTGCTAGCTGGACCTCTGCTGCCCCCACCCGAAGAACTGAAACGAGCGCAGGAATCAGCAGGGTCACAGTTGCCCTCACCTGGGGAACCAGGACAGGCACAGGCAACGACTGGGCGTCCGCCATCCCCACCCAAGGAGCAGGTATGAGTGCAGGGATGAACTGAGCCTCCACCAACCTGGGGACAGAAGCAGGGACCAGCTGGACCTCAGCTACCCTCACCCGAGGAACTGGAACAGGTGCAGGGGAAAGCTGTGCCAGAGCTGGCCTGGGAGCAGGAACGGGAGGAGGAGAGCGGAGCTCTGGAGGAGTAACAGTCTCAGTAGCAGAAGAATTAACACTCGGAGTGTCTGATTTAACTGGGTGTGAAGCAACTTTAAACACAGTCTCTGTGGTGGCCTCAGCAATCTTTTACGGTGTGGTAAAAGTAGAATGGGAGGCAGAGCCTTCAGTTTTCAGGCCCCTCTTCTATGGAACCAGCTTCCAGTTTGGATTCGGGAGACAGACACTATCTCTACTTTTAAGATTAGGCTTAAAACTTTCCTTTTTGCATATAAAAGCATATAGTTAGGGCTGGATCAGGTGACCCTGAATCCTAATGATAGGTACAGATTGCTGGGGGACCCCCTTGATCCATTGAGTTTTTCCTTTTCAGTCACCTTTCTCATTCACCATGTGTTAATAGATCTCCCTGCATTCAACCATACTTGTTATTAATCTCTGGCTCTCTTCCACAGCATGTCTCTTATCCTGTCTTCCTTCTTTCACCCCAACCGGTCGCAGCAGATGGCCGCCCCTCCCTGAGCCTGGTTCTGCCGGAGGTTTCTTCCTGTTAAAAGGGAGTTGTTCCTTCCCACTGTCGCCAAAGTGCTTGCTCATAGGGGGTCACATGATTGTTGGGTTTTTCACTGTATGTATTATTGTAGCGTCTACCTTACAATGTAAAGCGCCTTGAGGCGACTGTTGTTGTGATTTGGCGCTATATAAATAAAATTGAATTGAATTGAAAAGTAACTATCCCGACTAGTGAAGAGTGTGTCATTTCCACAACCCCCAACCTCCCCACCCCCCGAGGTCCTCAGAGCTGTTGAAAGGGCTCTGGAGGTCCCTGTATAAGCACGTAAACCTGTGAGAAAAAGTTCACCGAACTCGAAACCGTTAACTACAGACACAAATGGGTTTCAGAGTGCTGCGCGTGCCACGTCCAATGTGAAAGGGCCTTCACAATGCCACTGGCACTGCAGTACTGACTGACAGCTGTGCCCCCTCTCCTTTCTCCTCTCTTTGAATGGAAATAACCAGATGACATGCTAACACTGTTCTGCAGTACTTAAGTAGATAGATCTATATATTGTATAAATGAGGAACACATAATCAAAGTTGTCATATAGCTTGTCAAATACTTATAAAATATGAGTTTGCTCAAAGTTTAAGATCATCCATTAGATTGTGCTCAGTTTTGAATATTTTCTGACTTTCAGACAGACTGGTCTTATTTGTTTTTCTTGTTTAAATGACTAGAAAACTGGTCATTAGCAGACAGGTTTGCAGGTACGACCAAGCTGACTGTGGCTCTGGAAACAGCTCTGGTGTCTGGTGTGCGAGCAGATTGGTGATGCCATAAAGCAAGACGTTTGGTCAGTCCACTCAGTTCCTAGGACGAGGAAATGGTGCTCTATAAGCAAAAAGGAAAGCTATTGTCAGTTTTGATTTTCATTCTTTAAGAATTCAGTAAAAATAACTAATACATAGAACAAAGCTCCAAAAATATTTAAAAGTAGAATGCCAAGCACAGCCTTTAGCTACCAGGCCCCTCTTCTGTGAAACCAGCTCCCACAGCTTGTATGAAGTCTTTTAAGTGGTCAGGTAGAGTAGAAAAGGGCTATAAAGTAACCACTCCATTTACCATTTAGGATTCGGGAGACATGCACCCACATGCACCACCCTCTAATGCACCACCTCTAATCAAACATGCACCACCCTCTAATCAAAGATTAGAGATTAAAAAAAAAAAAAGATTACAATTTTCCTTTTTTGACGAAGCATGTAGTTAAGACTGGATCAGGTGACCCTGAACGCTCCCTTAGTAATGCTGCAATAGGCCTCAGCTGCTCCCATGATGCACTGAGTGTTGTTCTTCTCCTTTCTCTGTGCTTATAAACCACTCTGCTCTTTTGTCTCTGGTCTTCTTTACCTCAACCCAACCAGTTTCAGCAAATTGCTGCCTCTCCCTAAACCTTCTGTCAAAGGATTCTTCCTGTTAAAAGGGAGTTTTTCCTTCCCACTGTCAAAGTGCTTACTCTGTTGGGGTTTTCTGTTTTCTCTGTAATATTGTAAGGTCTTAGTATAAAGCGCCTTTAGGTGACTGTTGCTGTGTTTTAGCGCTATATGAATAAAAGTGAACAGTGTACATTTATGTGGGTACAACAGGTGGGTATGGCATCAACTGTGTGACATACAGTGCTGACAATGCAAGAAACAGATGATTTTCTTCTGCAGTTGCAGCAGATGGATGAAAATAGTACACTGTGCAGACAATTAAATGCACTGAGCATAACCAAATGTATTAAGGGCAAAGGCAGCTGCTGCAGAGGGATAGTTTTATGCATTTCTTCCAGCAGACAACTTCTCATATCTGATTTTTTTTATTCTTAAGGATGACTCCTCCCACAAATTAGAGCATCATTTCAGCCTTCAGATTTTTAATTATTAAAAATTTCCTGTTAAAGTCACGGTGAAAAACATTGTTTATGCAACCTGTATGATACAGGAAAGACAGGAAGTAAGATGAGTGTAATGGAAAAAAAAACAAACAGCACACAGACGCACTTGTATTTCATATCACTTTATCCAGTTCCAAAACAAAACACATCCCAGCAGAGTGTTTCTCCATAGGGAACCTTGCCTTTGGCATGATGCATGGTACACTTTCCAGATAACTTTTCAAACAGAACATGGTGTTGGAAGAACACTTCCTGGCTCCAAGTCAAGAGATTTGTTGGGTTAAAAGTAACTTTGTATTCATCAGATACTGTTTCACCTATAACTTTAGCCATGCCCACAACAGACAAAAACTGATTCAGTAGTCCTTCAGTTTCCTGTCTTGGAAAGTGTCAAGAAACAGCCCCTTTAACTCTACCAGAGGAAAAAAAACCCAAACCCTTTAAACATGGAGCTCTCTTTATTGCCCTACAGTTTTTCTCTAAAACTGACTGTTGTGCATGGCTCAGACAGCTAGAAAAAATAGACACTATATTCCAAAAATATCTTTACTCAGCAAGCCGCTGTGCTTCAAGTCCTCTGCATACATTTACAATTATAACACTTACAGCGCAAGTGAATATATGTTTGGAAAGGACAGGACTGATGAATCTAGATTTTTCTCTAGTGTTAACAAGGCCCTGAAACCAACAGAGAATGTCTCCTGGTAACAAATACTGCGTACCAAAGCCAGATGTAGCGTATCCCACAGCTGACCACAAACTTAGGTTAAATGCATTAGTGAATGTTCTTTCATTACCGTCAAGACATCCTGTAGATTATTTCCCCCTCAATGGCATATGCACGATCCTACTGCAGCAATACCTCAGTAGGACGAATAGGAAATGTGGATTAATCCATCACTGAAGACAGTTGGCTAGCTTATAGTATTGGCTGATAATAACTTAAC
>VOQK01008504.1:22571-43328 GCA_015052645.1 Benitochromis conjunctus | reverse complement strand
CTGCAGCTGAACATTTCAATTATATCTTTAATCTGTAGATCGTTGAAATTACAGGATGTCGTTGAGAAATCCTCTGCCAAGACCAATGATCCAGGTTCAAACTAAAATGTTGCAGTTTGTTTTTTCTGCGTTTTTCTCCAACTCTTCGGTGACCAGACGCCACCAATCATATCCTAGCAAACGTTCCAGTGCTGAGTAATTAGTCATAATCTAGTCATGGTTGAAAAATAGTTCACCTGGACACCTGAAATAGAGAATATAGGAAAAGTTTCTCAATAAAAAAGCACATTAATGTGTTCTTGACTAATCCTATTATTTGTCATTGTTCAAAAAACAAAGATAAATGCATTTATTCCTTCTTTGCCATCATTTGATCTGCATTTTTCACTTTTATGAAATAGTCTGACCCGAGTTCTATTTCACTGGGAAACAACGTCAACATCCATCTGTCTACGGTTTAGTGTTTGTCTTCTTATGACAACCAGTTTTGACCAGCGGTGACATCGGAGTTTGAATCATGGTCGTTGGACTACTTTGTCCTCTCTCTTTAATGGAGAAAAAAATAGTGAAAAATGTCATGTCAGTTCTGCCAGACCCCAAAGTGAAATGTTTTCCTCATCACTCTAAGCCCAGCAGATATGTAAATGATACAGAAGAAGAGTAAAAACAGCATGGGAGCTGGAACAACTGCATTTTAAGCAACTAAATGAATCTATGATTAATTATCAATAGAGTAAAGGGACAGAGTGGACCTGCATCGTGCAGCTTTACTTTTCCACCTATGTTACATCAGTTGTGTTTCTGTGCATTATATGTTCAGACCACATGTCACTACATGGGCTCAAAGGTGTGTTTACCAACCACCAGCAGCAGCCCTTTGACCACACATGGCTGTGTAGCCAGGTAATTGGCTACCCACAGGCCAACAATACCAGCCACATACAAGTCCTAATAAATAGAAGCTTTGATGGTGGCTGCAAGGGAGTTCCACAGAGGCGAGGTGCATGCTGGGATACCTGGCGCTCCGACCGGAGGTGGTGGCGGTGTGTGGAGTAGTTTGGGACTAGAGGAGAGAAGTGGAGGTCCTCACAGTGTGGGAGAGACTTTCATGCAGTGGAGCGAAGAGTGTTTTTATAGAAGCAGACGCTTCACCACACTGGAGCCACAGGGCACACTAGTCGTATTTAGTGGAGAGGCAGAGAAAGTAAATTTGGTTGGTTAGTGTTAGAGAGTCAGAGGATAAAATACATTTACTAGATGTTTAAATAATCCGACTGAATATGCAAAGACAGGGAGAAGGGGGATAAGTCGACTCTCTGCAGATTGACATAAGTGAACCTTGTTCTCTGGCCTCTCTGCCCACCACATGACTAACAGTAGCTGTGTGTGCACAGGCTGTGGATGGCCCAGTTGTTGCCCAGTTGCTCCTTTTCCATCCATGGTTTGCCCTTCACTTGCTGGAGGCAGGCTTGAAGAGAAAACCAGGACATATGGTGGAACAAGAGAGATTTCTGAGGTTTAGATGACGCTAACGGAGGAATTTGGGGTAATTCCACTGGCTTAATTTGTGGTGGGGATGAAAATGTGTTTTAACTCTGTGTGTGCACATACATAATTGGAAACACACACTTAAAGATGCATTTAGCTTCAACAAGGGAGTCAGGAGATGATGAGTTAGCTACAAATCCAGTGTCTGATAGTCAAATGTGAAGCTACAGCCAGCCTTTTTCATCTGACACAAAACTGACTTGAGAACCTCTTATCAGCACCAGCTGTGCTGTTTGTTTATTAGAACTTATTTAAAGTAGCTCCAGATTGCACTTTACTCTTTGTAACTACGTTCAGCTTACCGGCTTACTGTCATCACTATGTTCAATATTAACAGAACAAAGTGATAAAACAACATCCATCATGTTTAGTGACAACTTTAAACTGCTTGTCCACATATTTTTGAGAAAATCATTTTTAACTTTTTTTTATTAGTAATTTTAGCTAGCTATTTCAACCGTTTACCCTTTTTATCATCATATTTTTAGCTAGCAATTGCAATTTATTTTTTGTTAAAATTGACTTTTTATTCATAAGGTCAAGTAGTATTTTTATTTATTTAACCTTACGGTTTTAAATGTGCGGGGATACTAGAGAACACTTTTAGTACTTTCCGTATCGGCTAACAATTTAGCTATATGCTAAGCTAGCCATTTCAACCACTTGTTACACATTTTGACCTATATCTGTTGATTTAAATTATGCATGCATTTAGGCTATATATATATTTAGTCAAACATGGCTGAAACCTTGACCTCATTTCCCTGATCAAAATAGTTTGTGGTCCATGATGGCATAGACTAAAATGTAGACGGACGGATGTTGACGTTGTTTCTACTCAGAGCGGTTTTAGAAAGCGAGAAGCCCAGATTACTGCCTTAAAAGGATTAATACATCTATCTTTTGTGGCACATAAGAACCCACTCATACACACAAACACATACATTGTGTGTTATGCATGGCTGTGAACAGATGGCCGCCTTTAGCTCACCTGGTTGAGCAAGCAAACTGTGTACCATGTTAATTTATTAACTTTTTTTTTTACATCTAAATTCTCCTTCATTTGTACCTTACTGTGACAACTGTTACCACTCTGTCCCTGATGTTAGCATCATAAACCCAGGGATGCTAGTACTTGAGTGTAAACAAATAATATCATGAGCACCAGTGACCAGTGAAGTTAATATTTTATTGCAGGTTGCGTCTCTGAGGTTGGCTCAGCTTGTACTTTTGAACTATTTTTCAACCAGGACTAGAAGAAGTGAGAAAAGGCTGCCACAGTTATTCATTGTTGAAATGTTTGATGGGTATTTTCAGCTAACCATTCAGCTCAGCTCAGCTTTTCAGTTAGGTTAGCTTCATAGTATCTACCAATGGGTAAACAGCTACTTACTATCAACTACTACCTATTAGCTCTTTGACTGCCACATTAAGGGTAGTCACTTCTAACTCCTGTAAAACAAAGTGTTTC
Source organism: Benitochromis conjunctus (assembly GCA_015052645.1). NCBI lineage: Eukaryota > Metazoa > Chordata > Actinopteri > Cichliformes > Cichlidae > Benitochromis > Benitochromis conjunctus. The sequence goes on along the minus strand of VOQK01008504.1, from coordinate 40,309 downwards.
ATTTTTATGCTTCTGTGCTGATTAAACAAAACAATATACAATGGATGTCTTAGCTGTAAAGCAAGGCTGTACCTTTGGAGGGTAAAATAAGAGAACTAGAGTCTAGTTAACCTATTATCCTCTGTTTCCACTCTATATGCAAAGCTTTTTTATCTCCTAGTAAGTAGGAGTGCCATCAAAGGTGTCATCTGACTTTTCTCAATAAGTCCCTTTCCCCCCATTGTCAAACGTCTCCAGTACAGTGGCCCAGTTTTTGACCACCAGCAGCAGGCAGTGGAAAGAAAAGACCGGCCTTTAGTGTGTAAAGATAAACAGTGGTGGTTTCGGTTGGTAAGAGCACAGATAGACAGACAGCGAGGAGGACAATAGACACAGACAGTGGCAAAGGGACCTCAAAGTTGAAGCTTTGAGGAGCCCAAATGTTGCTGAAAATGTTTTTTTTCCAGCCTCGCGACGGCTGTATTTGGCAGCGATCGTCTAGACAGAGTTCTGGGTCATTGTGACAAAGATGACATCAGTGTTTTATTTGGCTTTCAATTCCTCTCTCATGCCTCCTTATGACCCCACAACAAAGTTTCCCGTTACAAGTCCAGCAAAACTCAAGAGGACATTTGAGGGTTTGATGTTAGCTTTAAAGAAACCATAAACTGAGTAATGTCACAGTCAAATGAAGAAAAGACAATAAATTTAGCATGCTGAGTTACCTCGGTGTGTGTTGGCTGCTGAAGAGGGAGGTTAAGCAAGACAGCGTGGCACACAAAAACCCACTCATACACCCACACACCCATTATCTGCCATACAATGTGTGTTGTACAGCTCAACTAAGAGAAGCAAGTCCAAACAAGCTCTGAAAGTTGACTGGAAGTAGACAAACACCCACAGGCTCATACGGGAGGCCAGTCCCTTCTTTTCTGTTGACTAAGATGTTTTTGGATGTCTTCAGGTGGGTTTTACTGTTGTCTTTGGCCTGTCTGACTAACTCAGAGAGAAAGTAAAACAGAAAGATTTCAACAGCAATTATATGCCTAATAGAAAATAAAAGCCTCCTATAGCAACAATATTATTTTAGCAAATAATTTTTTTTTTTGCAAGCTTGAAGTTTTCCTTTTTGTGAGCATGCCTATACGAGCACACTCAGCACTTACTCTACACTCACGCATCAGTAGATTTCTAAGGTTTACATGTAGTGGGAGTGTGATTTTTCAGCTCTTCTTAGATAAAAATAATAAAGGAGGTTTTGGTGTTTCTAAAGCAGCGTACCCACAAACTTTCTTGCATTACAGAAATATGTTAATCCAGTTTATTGTCTGTTTTACAATTTGTGTTTTCTTTATGTTTCAGTTACTTTTTTCATCCAAAAAATTTGAAAAACATGCATTTGTGTGACTCAAAAGTCACAAAGTAAGTTACCATTCAAGGTCTCTGTCACTTAGGCTAAGAAACTAGCAGTCGTCAACCCCCACGGCAACATTTGGTCACCAGGGAAACATATGTTTTCCCTCTGTCAGTTGGGTTATAGTTGCTAGATGTCGCTGGGTGTGACTGCCACATTTGTCAATAGTTTGCATCAAAGATGCTGAGTTGTCTGCAAACATTTGCCAACTACTCGCCAACCAGTACTTAAACGTGTGGAGTCCACACTGGAAACAGAGACAGTTTGCCTTCAAAATAGAGTTGTATTTTACCACTGAACACATTTAAAAAGGTGCAACTTTTATTGTCTTTGTTTCCAGTTTGGACTTTTTACAGTTGTCTGTAGACACTTGTCATCCATGCAAACTATGGGCAACTTCCATAACTGACATGTCCCATTTCAACTTAAAAGTTACCTGTTTCTTGATGACAGAATGACACCACTTTGACTGAAAATGCTCAGACTAAAACTACTGAATTTCTAAAACTAAATACCTACAAGACAGTGCTTCTTTTCAGTGAAGCATAAGTGAAAATTATTTGTGAGCACAAAAGTAAAGGTCTTATTCAACATTTATTTCTCTCTGTCTCTCAACCAGGCTTGGCTGCAGCAGTATGGCTACCTGCCTCCAGGTGATGTGAGAGCCCAGGCCATCCGCTCACCAGACACCATCAGTAAAGCGATATCTGCCATGCAGAGTTTTTACGGCTTGACCGTCACTGGCTCCATAGACACCAACACAATAGAGTGAGTCCTGGTTTACATTAAGGATAACAGCTTGGTCTCAGATTGTTACAGGTGAATAGCAGACCGTCACATTCTTTATACGTTTTTGGATCGGAGGAGTTGTGTGAGAAGCTAAAATAGCCATTATTAAAGACCTAATAACCACACGTCCTTCGGAGGAGTCCACATACTTTCTGGATTAAAACTGAAAGTGTTACTTTTGTGTTTCCAGGGCGATGAAACGGCCGCGATGTGGCGTTCCTGACAAGTTTGGACCAGTGCTGAAGAGCAACCTGAGGAAAAAGAGATATGCTGTGCAGGGTCTGAAGTGGGACAAGTCTGAGGTGACCTTCAGGTCAGAATACACCTACACTATTCAGTGATTTGGTTTTACCTTTCAACTTTCATATAGGAATTTGATTTATTCTGGAAATATGAAGTTTATTGGGTTCTACCTCAAGAAAATACAGTGACTAATGCTAATCACAAATTGTTATTATTAATGTAAGCTGATTCATTTCTCTTTGCTTCTCCAGCATAGAGAACTACACCCCTAAAGTGGGCCAACGCGCCACGTTTGACGCCATTCGAAAGGCCTTCAAGGTGTGGGAGAGCGCCATCCCGCTCACCTTCAGAGAGATCCCCTTCAGTCAGATCAGAGGCTCACCTGATAAGTATGCAGACATCATGCTCTCCTTCGCAGAGGGATTCCACGGCGACAGCACACCGTTTGACGGCGAGGGGGGTTTCCTAGCTCATGCTTATTTCCCCGGTCCAGCCATTGGTGGAGATACACACTTTGACCTTGCTGAACCTTGGACCACTGGGACGGTCGATCAGGGAGGTAAGAGAAAGAAGAGAAGTGGGTGAAAGGTTAAAAAGTACAGGACAAGACAAACTTTGTGTAATGCAGATAGTTTGAAATCATGAAAACGTTCGTTTCAGGACTTTGACCAGAGCTTTCTGCAACGTTCTGATCTTCTCTTTAAAGGTAACGATGTTTTCCTGGTCGCTGTCCACGAGCTTGGTCACGCTCTGGGTCTAGAGCACTCCAATGACCCTGCTGCCATCATGGCCCCCTTCTATCAATGGTTTGACACTGAAAACTTCCAGCTCCCTGATGATGACCGCAGAGGAATCCAGGCAATTTATGGTGCGTTGGTTTACTAGAAGAAAGAGTCATTTATTTATTAATGAACCAACTTTTCTAGTGACACTTACTCCAATACTTTATAAGACTCCCCTCTTTAAAGCTGTTGAGACACTTTTTTACAAAGAAACCCCATCAGTGCCATGGCCTATACGTAAAAAGTAGACATAGCTATCCTGACATCACCTATCTGTTTTGTAAACTGGTGTTTTTAAAGTCTGCTTTTGGAGGAAGAAGGGACTATATTTGTATGTAAGGTTGGAGTTCTTCCTAAAGAGGATAAAGCTTTAGATAAAGCTAAACTACCCTATATGGACAAATTACTCGGCCACCTACACACTACACCTACAGGAGCTGCTGAACCATGGGAAAATCATGCCATGAAGCTCCCAGCGCACAGTTGGTGTGCTTGATGTTAATGAAAGAGGAGGTCTGAACTCTGCAGTTATGAAGTCTGCAGGGTGTTTTACACACTAAGCCTGTTCTGTGACTTCATGTGGTCTTCCAATTTATGGATTCATTGCTGTGGTTCATAAAAACTTTCACTTTGCAGTAAAACCACTTACAGCTGATGGTGGAATATCTAGGAGTGGATAAACTTCACAAACTACCTTGTTGCAAAGGTAGCATCCTGCTACAGCACCACATTCAAATTCAGTGTGCTCTTTAGAAAAACCCATTCATTCATAAGTATTTGAAAAGTAGACTGCATGGCTAGCAGCCTGTTTTCATACACCCATGGTGATAGGACTGACAACACCTGACCTCAAAGATTGCGAGACTGTGTGACCCATCCCCTGAATTATCTACACAATACAACGCAAACAAGTTAAAACCTAACAATTAAAACAATGTATAAGTCCTTGAAAAAATATGTCTCAACAACCAAAACCTTCTTTCACTGTGTCAGCTTTGTTCTTTTTTTTTCAAGATTTTAGTTAAATTTAAGACAAATATCCAATAAGTGCAATAAATCATCATTTTAAATACTGTAACATGAAGCAAAGCAAAAAGAAGATCTAAGCATAATTAAAAATAGATTTTTTTGCAATTCTGCAAATTTAACATGTTTCACTTCTCTCTCTGATCACAGGATCAAAGTCTGGGGCTCCTCCTCCTCCTCCTCGTCCCACTAAACCCTCCAACCCTGACAGGCCGGACCACGGCCCTGACGTCTGCGATGGACACTTTGACACCATGGCTGTCCTCAGAGGGGAAAAGTTTGTATTTAAGGTACAAAAGACGACTTCTCTGAGTTCAACAGCAAACATTGGGGCAGTGCTGTGTTTTCACTAACATAACCCAGCAGATAAAAATGTACAATCCCAAGTTAATTCTGACAAGTCAACGTTTTAATCAATGTTAGAAATATTGTGAATCTTGACTACAGTTTGTAGAGGAATCTGAATCAGAATACTTTTATTATTTATTGTACTATTTATCCCTGAGGTTGCAGTTGCTCCAAGACAGTAAGAATAGTAACTGACTGAACTAAATGAAATAATACAATATATCACAAAGTTACACAGTATAAGAAATATCTCTAATATAAACAAATAGCTCAATTATAAATGTCCGAAATATTACAGAGATCAAATATATATAATTGACATTTGACTCTAAACTGTAAATCTTTGTTATTTTCAGTGTAGACGATGTGCAAAAGGGTCTAACTACATTTCTTATGTCGTTCAGTGGTACATTTGGGTAATCTGAGAAGTTTGAACTATTCATGATTTGGTGGTTTAATGGGTTGATCTGTTTCCCGTGTATCTTTTCAGGACAAGTGGTTTTGGCGTCTGCGCAACAACAAGGTGCTGCCTGGCTACCCGATGCTCATAAGCCACTTCTGGAAAGGCCTGCCATCAAACATCAATGCCGCTTACGAGAGGGATGATGGGAAATTTGTCTTCTTCAAGGGTAGGTTCCATGTGGGATCAGTGAAGAACCAGATTTATGATGACTGCATCGCTGCAGCTGTTGCATGTGTTCTACACTCTGATCAAACTGAAACCGTCTGTTTTCAATCTTGGTTCTTTTTAACTTCCAGGTAGCAGATACTGGGTTTTCAGTGAGTCCACCATGGACAAGGACTCTCCAAAGAGCCTGAAGGAGCTGGGAACCGGTCTGCCCGAAGATAAGATCGACGCTGCTCTCTTCTACACGCCAACAGGACAGACGTACTTCTTCAAAGATACTCAGTGAGTTTTCCTTTTTATTCCCCGTTTGTTTCACTTGTTTCCTAAATGAGAAGAAACATTTCTTACAATATATGCAACCTTATCTGTCAGGGTATTTTTAACTTTTTATATCATACTAAACCTCTTTTCCATCAGTCTGCATGTGATGTTAGGTATTAGATTCATTTTTAAAAAACCTTTTTACACTTTTAATTCTTGTTATGTGAAATGGGTTTTACTGTGAGGCCCCATAAAACAGTATTTGTACACTTAAAAAATGATTTGCTCTCATAAACATGAATCACTTTGAGTAAAGTACAACAGAAATATGTCAAATCAAAGTTTTATTTATTAAAATAATCAATCATCAAGGAAAATATACCTGACTGTATAGCTCAAGTAAGCAAGTAAATTTAATTTGACCAGCTTCAGTTAAATTGAACATTTTACATTGTGCTTATGTAACAAATTTATATGTTATCCACTTAGTTAAGGTACGTAAGTTTAACATGTAACATGTTTTAAACATGTAAGTTAAAGGATTGTGGGCATAAATATTTCTTAGGGTAAAATATGCTTTGCGAGCTCATCTGTGAACTTGTTAAAAAATAAGCACTATTACTCACATGCTGTCCTTCCTGACATACACACAGTTACAGATAGGCACGAAAATAGATTTTTACCCCAGCAGTTACAGTAGTTTTTGTTTTTTAATAACAACATAGAGGAAATATGTGAGGGCTGGCTTGCATCAGGGCCCCAAGGCATCTTGAAAGATCAAATTCCAGACCTAACATTGGTTGTATGATAAAATGCAAATGGTTTGCTAATTAAAGTGGGGGAAAAAGCCACCATGAAGCCTCTCAGTAATGTGTTGGGCCGCTGACGTCTGTGTAAACAGCTAAGCAGTCACCTCTGAGTCCCTGAACTCTGCTGGAGGGATGGAGCACAGTGCTCTCTAAAGATACTCCCTGTGTTTGATGGGGAGCACTGTTTTTATATGCCAGGCCAAAATCTTCCACACATGTTTAACTGGATGGAGATGCTTAAAAGGCGTTAACATATGATTCACAGCACTGTCATTCTTGCTCAAACCAGTGACTGATCATCCGTGCCTCGTGGACGGGGCTTTTGAAATCCTGGAAGAATCACGCATGTTTCGTCATTGCCTCGAGGGCTCAAGTTTTTCCTTTAATTGGCCACCAATCTGCACATCTTGAGGCCATATTGTTAAAAAAAAAATCCCACTTGTAAAGAGATGGAGCGATCCTTTCAAGCCTGATGTAGGAATACTGCCTATAATATAATTTAGAGTTTGAGTCCTCTGCTCTGCCTCTGTTGCTAGAAGTACCCACCCGAAGCCGTTTATTTCTTGTCTTTAATGTTTCCGTTATTTGCAGATATTACCGTTTCAACGAGAAGACTGGCAGAGTGGACAAAGATTATCCGAAGCCCATCAGCAAGTGGAGTGGTGCACCAGATAACGTCAAAGCAACCATCATGAGTGAAGATGGATGTAAGGGTTTTTTTAATTTGCTGCTTTCTTTTTAAATCTCAGATGCACTCTTTAGGTTTTTGAAACGATAATAATCTCATTGTTGACACTTAGAGAATCTCTGTGACCAAAAGCACATTTTGAAAGCTCTGTAAACTCATTTCTGGTCCTGTTTCCACAGCTTACACCTATTTCTACAAAGCCAACAAGTACTGGAAGTTTAACAACCAGTACTTGAAGGTGGAGTCCGGCTACCCCAAGTCCGTGCTCAGAGACTGGATGGGCTGCGATAACGAGGACCCCAAGAAGGGTCGCAAAGAGTCGGATTCAGAGAGCTGGGCCAATCCCCTGGCCGTGGTGATCCCTATCCTCCTTCTGGTGCTGGTTGTGATCACCCTGGGAGCGCTTTTGTTCTTCAGGAAGTACGGCACGCCCCGACGCCTCCTCTACTGCAAGAGATCCCTGCTGGACAAGGTGTAGACAGAGCAGCAGGTAGCTGACAGACTGCCACAGAGGGACAGAAAGAGACGGAGCGAGGGCCGAGCGAGGATGGAAATCGAGAGGAAGAAGAGAAACTGGAGAAAAACCTGAAGAAAAATGAGAGACAGAAGGGGGACATTTTTTAAGTTTTTTGGGTGGTTTGTAAGTGCCACAAAAAGGGGAAAACAAAACAATAAAGGCCCTTGAAACTGAAATCAGGAAAATGTATATTTGTATGTTAACAATTTACGTGTACTGTTGTGTGTCGAGAGATTAAGAAAATACCCGCAGTCTCACACAGAGGAGGGAGCTATACAAAGACTCATCCTCATCAGCAGCTTTAACCTCCCGCCTCTCCCCTCTGTCCCCCATCTCATCCTTTCCCTTAACTGGACGACTCCACCTGAACTGCTGTCTGATTCACTTCTAATTCTGAAAACTGTGTTTCTGTTTGACTTTTACCCAGAAATTCATCGTCTCTGGTAACAGTGTTGGCACTTAATCGCATTTGCTGTCCTTTTCATTGGGATTTTTTTGGGGGGGGAGATTTAAAGTTTCAACATGACATTTTCCTCCTAAATCAGTGTTTCGTTTTTCTTTTCTTTTTATAACCAATAACAAGGCCTGGAAACTATGACCTCGGTACATAATAATGATTTAAAGTATCCACAGCACTGAGAATACATCCAACATTTCAATATTTTCTAATACGAATGACACGAAGTACTGCTTCCACTGTTTCAAATCTAAAATTGGTGTTCTGGGGCTGAATGTTCATATTTTTTAATGAAAGGTACTTAAACAGGCCTGATGCAGTCGATACTGAGGTGTCGTATCCTAACAGTGCTCTCTCCCTGTAAATGTATGTAGTGGCACTCTTATGTAAAAGCACATTTCTTGTGCACAGTGTTAGTTTTGATTGATGCAGACTTAAACATGCACACACGTAGGTTTGTAATTCAGACAAAACATAAACATAAACACGAAGGATTTTTTTTTTTACACTCAAACTTACAAATCGAACTCAGTGCAAGCAGTCAGATGGTAAAGATTATGTTTTTAAATGTGATGCTTTATCTCTTTTTTTTTTTAAGTACGTTAATGTTAAATACGAGCAGAGCTGCAACAACTTGGTGCAATTTCTAATTGTGATTGTTTTTATGGAAATTGTTGTTATTATAAGTATGATTATTGTTATTATTGTTCTCTTGGAAAAGTTTTAATACTTTTTTTTTTTCCTTTGTTTTTGCACATTGTCATTTGGAGTCCTGCTGGACAGAGGCATAACGTGACAATGATGGAAAAGAATCCCAGTTTGCATCCAGTGTGAGAAGAATTAGATCAGATCAGGGGGTGAATGGGAGATAAGGGATTTTTGTTTTTTTTATTGTGATACCCAAAATAACCCAGATGTTGGCACAAGCAACTCTATTTATTAATGCAAATGGTGCTCGATTTTTTTTTTTTACGCCAGTCAAATCTAAAGGTAAATTGATTTAATACATAACAATGATAATGGTAATTATATTTATAATGATGATTTTATCAATAAAATTGAATAAATAATTTTTTCCTGCCTGTTCACATTTATATTTCATCAGATCGAGTGGAATTAAACTACATTTTTCCCATTCTTCATAAGTGCTTCACGCCGCACTGACATACAGTCTTAATAGTGATACCAAAAGATAAAAGTTTACAGTAACTACCAAGCATGTAGCTACTAGTCATGCAAGTAAAAGGTAAACATAACCCAGGGGGCACTTTTATAGGTAAATTAGGGTCAGGTAAACTGAAATAAAAAAAACCTGAAGAACTGAGTGGATCTGAAGAAAATAAAAAGGTAAGTTAATGACAAAACAAATGTTCTGTTGTCTTAAAAGCGTGCTGAAAGAGATGAAATTGTTAGCAGATAGTACGGTTAAACTAATGAGCTCAGCAGGTGAAAATTATGAATGAAAAGATGCAAGTGATCAGCGTCAGAGGTTGAAATTTCAGCATTACGGTGCAGTTAAACAAGGGACATTGTTGACTTGCCACACCAGATGAAGGAGCTATGAGGAGATAGCTCAGTAGGTCGAGTGTTCCCCTTATGATCGGAAGGTCGGGGGTTCGAATCCACTGAACCGCTTCCCCTCAGGTACCCCTGAGCAAGGTACCGTTTCTACACTGCTACACCGCTGTATTGACGGCAGTCAGAGAGAAGAAATTTCCCCCTGTGGGATGATTAAGGGTTTCTTTCTTTTTTCTTCTAGCTGAATGTGATCACTAATGGTAAGTCCACATCAGGTGTGTCAAACATATGACCACAGGCTAAAATGCTTGACTGAGGTCTAATCTAGCCCACGGGAACGCTTTGGAAAATGTAAAAAATACTGAATATTTAACTGACAAAGAGACACGCGATCTGCCATAATATACCAAAGTAAATAGATAAACTCTTAAATCACAGAAAAACAGAAACTTGTACTTTTTATAGTTTTTTTTAAATTGAACAACTATTTATTGTTGATGGATGGAACTATTTATTTTTTACTATTGGTTGGTTGGTTTCAGCAACAAAAAAAAAGAAATTGCTTTAAGCATAAGCCCAATGCGACGCTCTCCCAAAGCATTTCTTTATAATATATTGCTGATATTGCACTACTTTTTCTTAAAACATCGCATTGATTGAATTTATAATTCAATTTTACACTGAATGAAAATGGAAAACTTTCTATTTGTTTTTATAGGTTATAAGGCAAAAGTTACGATCGAGCTGAACTCTATTTGGCCCCCTTTGCTAAGTGAGTTTGACACCCTGTCCATCTGGCCCGGCTTTAGCGTTACGTCAGTAAACAAGGTTTGACAACAGCAAACAAAATGTGTGCCAGCTGATGCCATATTATTTCACTGCCATGTCTCCTACTAAATTTATCTTTCTTATAGACAACAGTGGTTGTTTGGGAGGCTTACATCATTCCTGCTGCCTTCAGTTTCAACCTCTGCTGTCTCCAGATCAACATCTGTGGTTTTTCTCCTGCTGTTTTTCTTTTTTCAGTTTAGGAGGGGTTTTTGTTTCATTTCATTATATGCTCTGTGGGACAATAACAGTCATCAGAACTGAACGGAGCTGATTCTGCTCTTAGTTCAGTGTTTGTGTGTTTTCATGCACAGCCTTAGAGAAACAGTGGGGGGAAAACTGCATGATTTCTATTGTGCACAACCATCCAAAATCTGTTGTAAGTATCCCTATAGGCTCTAACCATGAGTGAACAAACGCTGTGGACTAAATCAACAAACACCTTAAACATCCTTCGACCTACAGTAGGTGTTCTCTGCAACCTTCAAAAGCAGAGAAAACACAGGTGCTGGGCCTTCAGAGGAGAAAGGTTTAATAAGCAGAGCGGCACAAAAACAAAGACAGGGGAAGAAGAGAGAGAGAGAGATATGTGTCAAAGGTCACGTTTGAATTAATAAAGGGCTTTCACCAGGTTTAAGCCTGCTGCAGGAGAGCCTGGTGCAGCTGCTGGAGGGCTGCAGAGGAGCCGTCTGGATACAGTTACACCGCTGGTTGTTTTGGACCTGGAGCCGGCAGTCATGTGTCGAGGAACGAGCTGGAAAAAATGATGGAACGGTCACATTTTTCAGAGAAACGCGTTCCAGCCGAGCATCTGGTATTCTTGAAACATATGCGTGTGTGTGTGTGGATGCTGTACCTCTTTGTGTGTGTGTGTGTGTGTGTGTGTGTGTGTGTGTGTGTGTGTGTGTGTGTGTGTGTGTGTGTGTGTGTGTGTGTGTGTGTGTGTGTGTGTTCACATTTAAACGTAAAGCTTTCTATTAAAATATGCCATTAAATACACAAATAAAAACAGTTTTTACGGAAAGAAAAACAAGAAAAAGAAGTGAGTAAGGCAGGTGAGAAAAGGGACGCAATGGCCAAAAATTATCTCATAGGTTTGGGGATATGATTCCCTTTGCAAGTTCCTCTCCAAAAAAACTTTTTTCTTTCTTTTTTTTTTGCAAGCAGCCTCCTCCCCAACTCTTAATTCCTCTTATTTCCTCACCCACTGCAAAATTGTTCTTTTTATGAGGCTGCAGACTCGAACCACCCCTCCTCTTCTTACCACAAGTATCTCTGGTCTGTTTTTGCTCTTCCCACCCCCCTTACCCTTTTTTCCTCTCTGATTTAACTCTTCACATTCACACAACAGCAAATGATACACAACATAATAGCGACGGATTAACCACAAAGTCAAAGCAACATAAAATAAATTTAGGGAAAAGCTGGTGGGAATGATGAGCCTGACTTAAGGGGAATATTTAAGCAACTCTGACCTCTCTTATTTTACTTTTAGTTTTCAGCACTTCTGTCTGCGGTCCTGTTTGTCTTTATGAATGCAGATTTTGTTCAGGCTTGTATGGGCCTCATCTATTTTAGATTGTGCTTTGAAAACTAGCTTAATGTTGTTTTCTCTTTTGGGGTCATTGCTTGCTGGAGAAAGAAGCTGTCACCACAAGACTGACAAATAACTCCATGTTACAAACTTGTTAGCAAAAAGTTGTTTATTTGCACATCCAGCATTTATGCAGCAACACTCTGAGCTCAGGTTTCATGCAAACTCATGATTATAAACTTCAGTTTTGCACGCCAGCATATCAGGAGGGGAAATTTGGGTCTTTAATCTGTTAAATGTTCTGTAAACAAAACTCTAAACAAAAAGAGCATAACGAGAGAGGTTGGAGTGAAGCTGGATAAAGAGCAATGCACATTCAGCAGGGACGTTAGTAGTGGCCCACCCTGGAGTACATTTCTGAATAAATGTGGTACCTACAGTCATGGTAAAAGGGAAGTGTAGCCTCTTTAAAATGCTATGTCAGCACAAACACCTCATACCAGCTGTCAGCACAGTGGTGGAGGCATGATGGAGCCACGGGACCTGGCCACCTTGCAGTCACTGAGTCAACCGCAAACTCCTCTGTATGCAAAGAGTCGAACATGAGGCCATATTTGCCCAAACTGGGTCATGACACGATGATCACAATGAACCGAAGCACAGTGGCAAATAAACAACAGAGTGGCTGAAAAAGGAATGAATCAAAGTGCTGCGACGGTCCGGTTAAAGTTCAAACCTCGGCTTGATTGAAATCCTGAGGTGGGACTTTAAGAGAGCTCTGCATAAATGACTGCAAAATTCAATGAACAGAAGCAACACTGTAAACTGTAACTGGGTCAAAATTCCTCCACTGTGACGTGAGAGTCATCGCTGTTAATGGTGGATCTACAAGCTACTGAATCATGAGGTGTGTGTAGTTTTTCACACGCCGGTTCTCTTTTTCTACTCTTCTCAAATGCATTAATTACCCTGGTGCGAGCTGAATTAAATCCTGCATCAGTTGTGTGTTAGTGAATGGGACCCCCTGCTTCACTTTCAGGAGTAAACTTGACAGAAGTAACCTGACTAACCCCTCAGTTTCCCCTTTTTTTGTCTGCACAGTTACTCGACCCTTTTCCTCCTCTTCTGGCTAAACTCTCCGTCACCTGCTGTTTCCATTTGTCTCAGCGGACTTCTCTCCCGCACTCTATCGACTTATCCAGCTGCTGCTCTGCTTAAACAGTGAAGGATTTGTAGATACTGTGTGGGAATGCTTCCTGTTCCAGCAGACAAAACATTAGGCTTCAGTTTATCCTAAAGTTTCTAGTGTGTCTAATACAGATGCAATAACAGACACAAGTTAACTTGTGGAAAGCAGCTGTAGAGGACATTTAATCATTCATTTACTGATAACCAACCCTGATAAAAGCATTACTACTAAACAGGAAGGATAAACATCTTCTAACAGGAGAACACTTGCCCTAACGAGGAGCCCTTGACTAAAATACATCATCTCTACCTTTGTTTCTCTTCAAGCGGCACGTGTTTGATTTTGATTTTTCATTTATCTTACTATAACACACAAAAGCTCTGGCTGTGTGTTTGTTTCTTTGTCCGCAAACTCCTCTTACACGATCAAGAGTTGAGCGACTAAAAGTGGCACACAGGTACCTCCTAGGCCCCTGAAGGTATTTATCTATGTCACACATTATGAGGTCATCATGTTGTCTAGCAACTACCTAGCAACGGGCTAAAATTACAATTTTTTTCTTTTTTGCCTTCATGCAACTACAACGTCTCACGAATGCATGACAGTCTCAGTTATGTCTGCAAAAGCCAAATTACACATTACAAAAAAACAATGTTATTGTGTTACCTAGCAACCACCCCGAAAAGGGCTAAAATGTCTCTTTGTTTGCATTTTTTGCACCTATAACAGTGTATGACAGCGCTGCATCATTGTAAGTCAACAAGCATTTAAGTCAACATACATCATTGTGGTCAACACCGCAAACAGGTCAAACAATACTGTAGCATGGGCATGAACTTCCTGTAAATGGATTATTTATTTATTTTATGAATGTTCTTGTTGGCATGCTTAAAAAATAAAACCATGTTATTACATAGAAAATCGAGGAAGTTACTGGCATGTGCTGAGCAAGTAATGATCTTCAAAAAATAGCCAACTATTTAAACCCCTTTAGTCAAGTGATGTCTGATCCGTTATGGGTTATGAAAAAGTCAATTGTGTTTTGGGGGGTTTATTTTTAGATCTGAAGAACAATTGGTAACCTTTAATTTATAATGATTAGTAGATTAGAAGGGCCCAAACACAGGACACAAGTGGCAAAGGTCATGAACAAATGTAAGCTTTAATGGCTGAAACACAAGTCTATGGAAATAAAACAAATCTTAAAGGAAACCAAAGGCCAAAACAACATCCAAAAACATAGGGGATGGAAAAAAAATCCAAGGTATGGAAACAAACAAAGACAAACTAAACCAGCAGGACCAAGAACATAAAAGCAAAATATGACAATGGAAAGACAGAGCCATGTGCGCAGAAGATTGAACACAGGTGAACACAGTCAGCAACAAGCAACATTAATCAGGCAATCAGGATGGGCAGACAGGAGATAGGGAAAAACCCAAGGAGGCACAGATATAACACAGGATAAAGAAAACAAAGGGGTCAGGGCACAGACAGACTTAGACAGAAATGATGACTACAGCTACTAATCCTAACACCAAAACATCAGAAAACACAGAGAACAAAGCCCATCACGAGAACCGCCATAAAGTAAACAGAGACTCTGTGATAAAACAAGGACTCACTGCAGAACAATCAGGAAATTAAAAACAGAAATCCAAAACTTCCAACGCTACAGCAGATAATCTCACCAGCAGCTCACAATTAAATCTATTAAATAAGAATTCAAAACAGTGACATGAGGCCACATTTTATGTATTAGATATTTTTCTGGTTTTTCCTCCTGTTAGGGAGGGGAAAATGCAAGCGACCTGTACTGCCTGTACTCCTTTTAAATGATACTGCATATGTCCTGGGATTTAGTTGTGTTTTTGAGGTGATGCCATCTTGATGGGCAGACAGTCAGAGGGCACAGTTGTGTTTAATAGTTGATAAAGATGTTGCTGATAAGTTCTAGGGAGGGAAAATGCAATAAAGGAAACAGACTGTGGGAGCAGTACATTTGTTCACTCCACTCTGTTTGTTTTGTGAACCAGTTTGGACGTTTGTTTGGAGCTGCTGCAGAATTGACTGCCAAGCATCTGCTCAAAGTTGTGTCCGGTCACAGAGAGGGATGCACATGAAACTTCTGGCAGCCATGTTGGCTTCCATTCTTCTTTCTCCTCCCTTTTCTCTCTGTCTCTCTCTCTCTGTCTCTCTCTGTCAGCCATTTTAATGCTGAGCTCATACAGTGTGGCTGGGCAGGGCAGGACCAACCATCGGGCTCAGCACTCCTTCTCCATGCCAGGCAGGAAGTGGCCAGGACAGCTGCTTGCAATTCAACCTGGGACTTTGTTTGGGTGACCTACATTATGGCACGACTGACTTCTACTGTAAAACTTCAGTGCCACTTCTTTGTCTCTCCTTATTCTCATTCTGCTGGTTTTCAGTGGTGGACAGAAACTCACTCACTCAAACCATACCTCTGCCCAGCCAAAGAAAAGCAGAAAAACTGATCATAATTTAAAATTTAGAGTTAAAAATGTGTCTGTTGTTAAATTTTGATGACTCTGTGTAAACTGTAGCCTCAGTTTCCTGTTCTTGGCTGAAACAGTGTGGTCTTCTGCTGTAGCCCTGCGTCTTCAAGGTTCAACATGCTGTGCATTCAGAGATGCTCTTCTGTGTACATTGGTTTGTAACAAGTGTTTATTTGAGTTCATTTTCCTTCCTGTGAGCTCAAAGCACACTGGTCATTGTCCTTTGGCGTTGACGAGGCACTTTTACCCAGAGAACTGCCTCTCACTGGATGTTTTCTCACTTTCAGACTATTCTCTGTAAACTCTAGAGATGGTTTCCTCCTCATTCTGATGCTCAGTTTGAACTTCAGCAGGTCACATGGTCAAATGGACTATTTTTTTTCTATAGGTGCTATAATAATGTTCTTGTGATTTTTTCGTCTCTCATATCATGATAGCCTGAGTCTATACTGTTCCGTATAGCATGTAACATTGATCATAACATTTTAATATTTAATTATAGAATCAGGAACTATTATTTGGATTAAAGGTTGAAAAAATGCATTTTACATCTTATTACACTCACAAAAAGGAAAAAATCCTAAAGCTGCACACGGATTCTCTGCTATGACCCATAATCCTCCTGTCATACATGCTTTCCCAGGTAACAATATTAGAAAACATTTAACCTTTTTCTCTTCCTATAACCGGCTGTATTTCTACAAAGCCACAACTCAAAAACTGAATGAATTAAGTCGGTTTGACAGGAACAAGCGAGTATTCTGTTGATAATTTTCCTATTTGTTTTACTTTTTGATTCCAAGTGAGTCTTATTTTTACACTGACATACTGTCATTTTATTTGAGTAAATGTCCTGATTTAATGTTTCACTGCTCCAGCTTCAGCTTTATCACCAACCATTCCCAGATAAAGCGCTGAAGATGATTTATGCCGTTGCTTCTGTAGCATGAAAGGCAAACAAGTTATACCACGGAAGCCGCGTGGTTAACTGTCCAACTAGCAGCAAACAAGGATAATTGCAGCCTGCGGGGCCAGCTCGCTGTCGTGTACATTCAGGATACTCAGACTGTGTAATTTTGACAAACATGCTACTAAAACTGCCCCACACCCCCACATCACCCAGGTCAGGAAGCGGTCTCTGGGACAAAGTTGCTGAATCAGACCCTCCACAAACTAACCCCCCGCCCCAACCCTGCACAGACAGGGCGCTGCCCATCCTCTCGCACCCCCAGCGAGTATCTACCCTCCTCATGTCTGGTCTGTGGCTGAGCTACAGAGGCCTGTCAGCTAATCCTCAAATATAACCACATCTGTCTCATCCTTCAAGCGCCCACCTTTTCCTTTATCCTGTAGCCCCTGCGACCTCACCTAACACCCCCCCCCCCCCCCCCCCCCCCCCCCCCCCCCCCCCCTCCAAACCTCCTCCTACCTTCTCTCCCTCCCTCCATCGCTGACTTCTGCACAATAAGCAACATCTGGTTCTCATTTCCACAAAACCAAAACAACACAGGGAGGAGAGGAAGAGGGGAGGGGGAGGCTGGGAGGAGTCGAGAGGAAGAAGCTGTTGAGGAGAAAAGACATCCATGTGAAAAGACGGTGAGTCAAGAGAAAGAATGAGGAGCTCCATTTCTCACTCCTGGTGCAGTCGGGAGTCTTTGATGGTTCAGGTGTGAGGGTCACCTTGCTGAAATTTCTTACACCGCTTTTATTTTTTGTCTTTTAAGTCCCTTTGTGGTCTTCACCACGTCCTCCCACACTGTAACACTACAAAGAGTCAGCTCCTTTGGTCAGCTGTATGAAAAAGTTAAGACAGGGGTGGGGGGAGGTTCAGAAAAACTTCCCATCTTCCACAGAAAAGAATCTGCAACTCAGCGGCTAGCAGCCCTAATTACATGGGACTGTGCTGAAGTCTGCACAAGACCCGGGCAAGGAGAGAGAGATGGAGGCAAAATGTGAGGAAGGGGGAGGACAGGAGGGCGAGAAGACGGGCACAGAGGCGGGGGGGGCTTACCTCATTTTGTAAATACTGAGTTTACAAGTCAAAGTCGCAGCGAATTAATGCTGACTAATCAAAGGCACAGCTGCTCCCTCTAACAGCCAGGGTTGGATTTTGTGCCGTCTCACACGTTAAAACAGATTAAGGTCAACGCAAATCTACCAGCGCTGAAACTGAACCGGCATCTTATTGGCTTTTTTTTTTTTTTTTTTATTT
>VOQK01008503.1:20827-32297 GCA_015052645.1 Benitochromis conjunctus | reverse complement strand
TTCTCTTGCAATCTCTCCTCTCCCGCAGAAACAAGTTGCTTTGCTGACCAAGTATCTGTGGATAGGAAAGCACTGCTATGAATCGAGGAACTTTGCCACGGCCATGCAGGTCCTCGGAGGTCTGGAGAACGTGATTGTCAGGCAATTACCGGTAAGGCTCCATGGCGATGCTTTCCTCCTCACACAAGTTTGTGCAATAACTCGCTGCCCCTCAAGCTAAATGTTTCCCTCTACTGCGAGAGGGTTTGGATGGCGTTTAATTAGTTTCACAAATAAAAAAATTCAAATTAATCTATTCAAATAAGATGTAGGAAGAACAAACACAGGGAGGAAGAATATGCCCCCCCGCCCCCCACCCGAAAAGCAGTGATTAAAAAAAACAGAGTTTTGGGGAAAACAGAAGAAATTTCCATATATTCATCTGCAGGGAGGTGACGTTCACTGACTGCTGCTGTATGGGAGCTGCTGTTTTGGTAATGATTAATAAAACTACTGTTGCCTTTGCCAACAGGCTTGGAAACATCTGTCGTCCAAGGTGTGCGAGATCCTGGAGGAGCTACGAGCCGTGCAGGTGTGTGTGTGTGTGCGTGTGTGTGTGTGCGTGTGTGTGTGTGCGTGTGTGTGTGTGTGTGTTTGAGCATGAGCACACACGGATGGTGTTTGTAACTGAAGGCTAGGATGGCCACATATTGTGAAACTGGGCTGCAGGGCAAACAAATCAATAGAAAAACAGCTTCGAGCTACTTTCCCGAGCGCTGTGTGCTTACAGCTGGTTCGCCTTCTCCAAGTTTCCCTCCAAAAAAAAAAAAAAACCCCTGACACATTACACAAAATGAAACACTTGCCGACATCTCTATTTTAGCTGTAATAGTTTGTAAGAAAAATTGCATGGCCTATCGACTATGAAATGTCCAAAGGTTGACTTTTTTTCTTAATCTTCCGAGGCTCTCACCATCACCTCTGCACTGGACTCCATCAAGTATCTCTGACTTAATTTTCTCTGCCAGTAGGAGCGTATTTACTCACTGTGTGGCTGTATTGCTTCCTAATCAGGTTTTTCTGAAGAGTGATGATCTGTGTCTTATGGGAGGTGAACATACAACAAAGAAGCCCACGCTGCCCTCAGCCCACATCCTGGCCATGCACTTGCAGCAGCTGGAGATAGGAGCTTTCACTCTCACCACCGGGGCTTACAAATGGACCAAACTGAGGTACGCTTTGTCCAGTGTCATAGTCGGTGACCGTGTGACGTGACGCCACCACACGTGTCATTCTGAAAATGCCTGTAGTGCCTCTGAGGCATCAAAGCCAGATGTTATACATCTTAGCCAGTGAACAACAATTAGTCGTCTCCACATTAAACACTCAATTAATTCTTCAGTCAGTCATCAAATAGATATTTATGATACTATCTTACTAACCTGCTCACCTTCGGATTTTTAGTTTAAATAATAAAAACAGTGTGGGGTGTGAGGCATGACCGTTGAATGCCCCCCTCCCCCACACACTGCTTTTGTAGGTAACCTGAGCTTATGATATAATATTACACGAGTATATTTCTAACTAACTAGGAAGCTCATTCAGGTTCTCCTGACAGATGCTTTCTTTAATGATGGAACGTGTTTTGTTGTCAACTTGAAAGAAAGGCTAATGTGAAACGTCAGATGTGAGATATTTGGATGCAAACTCTAAGGCGATGTGAATATCCCCATATGTCAGTGTAATTTACTACATTTTGCAATGCAAACAAAGGCAGAGGAATTTTAAGTGCACTTTAAAGACATTTTATTAAAGTTTGACCTTATTTAACCTTGAAGAAGAAGTCTGAGGTCTGAAGTAACGCGATACGTAGAATCCCTTGTATGCCTACATGTTGTGTTACAAACAATGGCAGTAAGACACATAGTTTTAAAAAGCTCTACATAGCATTATTATCACTTTGACTGTCTCAGTCTACTGACCTTGAGCTTCAAAGAACAGGGTTAGGGGTTAGGGTGAATCACTATGTTGACCTTGAAGATCTTGGTGGATTTAAGCCACGTGATTTTGCATTGTTAACATGACCCCACTCTACACCCCACAAAGTTTTATCAGAAGTCATTCAAAACTTGTCGAGCTGTCGTGTTTAGAGACAGAATGAAATGCACGCTCACAAAAGCTGCCAAATATCATAAGCACCTTGGCGAAGGGAAATATTAAAATAGTGGTGAGGTAACACTTGGCAAAACACATTAAAGTGAAAGACTGCTTTTGTTACTACTGATGATAAAACACTGCATTAATTAACTTAAAGTTAATGTCTCATTTGCTATAATATGGACTAATATAACAGCAAGCATGGCTAATTATATGTGCGCACATTAGACAAACACACATGCCAACACATTCTGAGCAGTCATCATGAGGACCGCTAACTAGTGATTGGCTAATCCCGGATTAAAAGTTAGGACTGTCGATATCAAGGGGCAAGTCGAACAAGCAGCCAAAGTCCTGCATGCACATAATCCTCCTCCTTATCAGTATCCCCACGAAATATCACTGAGAATCATAAAGTGCGTGAAAAACACTTACGCAGGTGCTCAATCATCCCCCTGCCATTATACTGCATGCTGGAATTTGCACTAATGTCAGAGTTAAAGGAGTGATGCTGTTCAAACACGCATACAGCCAATAAAGTTAGCTTGCTACCTGTCCCTGGAGTAACCTAAAATATGAATAGTTAGTGCCATTAACTTAAAATGAGCTCCCGCCTCATATTCTGTGAATCCATCTACGACAAAGTCAGCCAGCAGGAAGTATTTTCCTGTGTCCTTCTCCTTCACTCCAATATGGCTGGCCAGATGCTGAGGTCACAACACGTGGCGGCTGGATGGTAATGGCACAGCTGTTGAATTTGGGGTGTCGGTGAGGGTAGCGCTAGCACCAGATGGCGCCTGTGGGATGGCGTTTGATTGGAAGAAAAGGTTTGGGGCCAGATGCTGAGAGGTGACGCAGTGTAGCCAGATGCTGGGGTCACGAGCATGTCTAGCAGAGACAGCTGGTTACTGTGGACCCTGGGCTATCCCTGCTCTCTAAACCAGGTCGCAGGCAAAGCTACGAATGCTGCTTACAAGAAAAAAACACCACCTAGATATTCTTATAATGGTGTCACTGTTGCTTTGTTGTGTGTCCCCATTTCATGTTGTGCTCATCCTCATCCTTCCCTCACTGGTTGTAGGAGCATAGCAAAGGCTGTGAGCCAGGTCCATGCCTTCCAAGAGGCCGTGTACCCTTACAGCCCAGAACGGGACCTGCAGGGCTACCTTCGCCGCCGTATCGCCCGGTTCGCCACCTCGGACATCCACCTCTTGGCCGCAAACAGCGATGCCAACTTCCAGCAGTCGAGCGAGCGCCAGACACGGAGGATCCAGGACACACTGAGGAGGGTTAAGGCCACCTTCCAGTGAGACGTGCCTTCACAGCCCGGAGTTAGAGGTCGCCTGCAGGGCAACACCTGGATATGTACGAGCTCAAAGTGAGGCGCCGTGCCCAGCCCACAGTGCGCAGACACTCCCCAGTCCCAGACTGGAGAATATTTTCTAATATTAATTCACAGTTTGTCAAACACACCTTAACTTAAGTCAGTAATATAGAATCTGAGGTGAACTTAGCTCACAGGTGTATGAACAGGTTCTGCTGTTGATCCCACATGCTTCATTTTTACCTTAGCATTTTTTTTCCTATATACCAACAGGAGTAGCGGGTGAAGCTTTCTTCCTTGGCTCATACTGACATTCTTCTTCTGTAATTTAGCTGTTACAGCCTGTATATAGTCATATCTGGACTAAACATGGCAGCTGTACAATGCTTGTCCAACACCAAGGTCGGATTAAAAAAGTGAGTTAATGTGCGAAGGACGAAAAGCCAAAAAGCCAAAGGTTCTTTATATAGCAGTGTGGTAATATGATCAATTGTAAGCTGTTTAGAATATGCACCATTAAACCAAATATCAGCTGATATGCGAGGAGCCTTAAGGGGAACTTCCAAAATGACCTTTTTGGCACCTTTTGGAAGTATTGAAACATTTCTAAAGCTGTTTTTTTTTTTTTCCGCAAATATTTTTGATTTGACTTCAGCGATTGTTAACTCTTAATTTCGGGTCGTCCTGAGGTCTACAGGTTTGTTTCATTAATACTTCAGCTCTGGATGTCACACTTATTAAGACCCGGGCCACATACAGCATAATTTGATCTTCAGTGAGTAAAACTGTCACATCATAACCTTTATTAAAAAAAAGCTTTTCCACACTCAGTGAAGCTGTCATCACGCTTTAATTACAATTTACAGATAACAGCAGATCTATGAAGTCAAAAAAAGCTTTTGTAACTTGTGGTTCTTTTATGATTCGAATCATTTTTCTAGATATAAAACTGCTTTTTCATTTTCTGCTACATTTTTACTACAGTGGAGTTATGCTACTGCTGCATGAACACACCAGGAATAGCAGTGCATTTTAATAAAAGCAAAAAGAAGTCATTAATGACTTCACAGCACTTTCTATACTGCAGTGGAGCCTGTGGCAGGCAGGTTCTGGTTGCATGCGTGACATTTCTGCTTTTAGTTTATAGCAGACTAATAAAACTTTGTGTTTACGTCTAACCCAAAATTTAGCAACACATTAAACTTTGAGTGTAAAACGCGGCTTCCTTTCTTAAACACTCGCAGCAGTGTCATTGTGAGCATGTTGGAATGCTGGCGTTAGCATCTAGCACCGATGTGTTGTGGTTGTTATAAAAACTGGACGCTGGATTCAAAGACAGTGCCTGCTCAGCTGCATTTAGCATTGCCTGTCTGCCCATAAGATAAAAAAATAGTCTTCTAGCTTCTAGGTTTGCTGCTGCTGTGTTGTTGTCGTGTCACTTCTTTGGGATCTTTATTTTAACCAGAACTGCTCTGGCTACGGTGATAATCACACTGCCTGGACTTACTCATAAATTCTCTTCATTCTGCCCGCTGAACATACCAACAAAGGCGGTCTCCACGGTTGCAATCTTTTAACAGGTACAGTAAGAAAATGCTGCTGTAGTTGAGCACTCAGTGACGCCAACGACATCAGAAAGTTTCAGAATCTCTGGAAAGCAGTGAGCGCTGAGCACGAACTTTTTCCTGTTTAGATTGACACAGAATTTAATTTAGACCCTGTTAATATCTTTGGAAATGCAGTTCCTCAAAATGTTCTCAGTTCCTTGGAACTTGTGGGAGATCCAAGTTCTGTTCTGAAGGGAATTCATGTTGTGTTGTACACAAACATAATGAAAGAGAGAACCAAACACTGTGATTCTGCACAAATGGCAGTCACACTGTAAAGTGAATGCGAGATTATTGAAGACTCCATTATTTCAGCTGATATTCTGCGTGCACGGTGCATACTCCTAAATGATTAAAGGCCTGTGTTTCATTATATCGCCACACAGCAAAACCTGCAGAGCATGAGTAATTGCAGCAGAGGAAAGTAGTGGAGATAAATAAAATAGGTTGCAAACTTTGAATCCAGCCATGTCAGTCATTCAAATGAAATCAGTTTTGAGCAAAAATAAAGCAGGATCATTTCTTTTCCTTTCCCTTTTTAACGTTCAACACAGAGGTGGTACGAGATCAATCACAGGGGAACTCCTAAATGTTTCATCCCAACAGCGAAGGGATCCAGTGGCACGGTTTGGCTCCAGCTGTGCCAGAGAGGGAAGGCTCGCTTCAGATCCGAAAATGTGTTTCTAATTGATCACCTTATTTTGTAGAAAGAATCCTTTCTATCTATTATGAGATTTCTTTTATCCATGATTGCAGTGGGCCCACCCATTGCTCCTTCACAGTCAGCAGATCTCAACCTAATTGAGGGGACATTACAAACACCAAACGAGGGGAAGGTTTTTGGAGGAATGCTTTTCCATCCCTCCACTAGCTTTCCAGACACCTGAAAAATCAATGCCAAGGAGCACTGAGGATATTCCTGCGACACATGGTGGGCGAACACTTTTCTAAAACACTTGATGTTGTTTTTTCCTCTCGCTGGTCACAAGTCTATAGCTTCTATTTGTTTACCAATTAGGATTTGAAATAAGAATTACATGACTAGATTGATAAATTAAAATATAATAATCCCATTTAAACTGCGCCATGTGTAGTAATTGCATTCATTAAGAATAGCGCGCGGTGAAATGCAAAAAGACACGCTCACAGTCGTGACAAAAACTTACCATTACCGAGCAAATGATGGAACATAATGAGATGTCGGCATGCAAAATGTTACTCGAGGAATGATGTTCAGCCTGTGTCTGCTGTCTGTTCTCTCGCTCGGTGAAACCCAGCGTGGAGATGGAATGTGACGTGCTATGACGATTTGCTTAATATGGCCAAATAAATGAGATTTTATAAACCTTCTCTTGCCAGAGCTCATTATTGTCAGACAACATCCGTGATAGATTGGCTGTACGGCAGGTTAGAGTGCCGCTGTATCAGGCAGAGTGCTTGGGTTTCCCTCCTCCTGCAGTTTACAGGATTAAAACATCATTTATAGTGTGGAGAGTTATATTATGATGGCTACACTGTTTTTTAAGCTGGTGTAAACCTTCTGACCACAATCTGCTTTTACCCCAAAAAGTAGATTGTGTTCATGTGGACGTAGCGTTTTCAGCGGGAGACACGTTTCGTCACTCGTCCAAGTGACTTCTTCAGTCTGCTTTTACATTTTTATATTACTCACCAAGCAAGCGTGCCTATCTGCACTGTACATACTGTAAGTCATACTGATAACAGCTATTTTTGATCTTAGTAAAAGCTAATATCTGAGATGAATGTGCAGAAATCAGATGACTGTAGAAGTAAAGCTCAGTTTTCCCTCCAACTAAGGATTTCGTATAAATATGAAATGACTGTACACAGCACTGAAATCCCCACAAAAAGTAAATATTTAATGTTTTGTGCTCCATTAATTTTGGCAGAAAGTCATTCACTGGCTAATCAGTTTTTAGTATGCTATCCTGTAAACTGGGGGGCACTGAAATTCTATTTTTAGTCTTTTTCTATGCACAAATATTTGGATTTTTATGAGCATCTTTTGTAATGAACTGTGTCCTGCAGCTGTTGTGTCTGACATCTCATATAGACGTCTGGGGATATCGGAAACATGTCAGCCGTTCAAAGCAATTCTAATATGAGCTGAGACGATGGTGGAATGTAAAACTATTGAGGCACAATTTTAGATGTACTCCATACATCTGCTTTACGTTTAACTGAAAACAATGTTTCACTTTTTACTCTATTTAGGATTTTCCAGTGAATAAAAATCCCAGTAATAGGATATATATGGTTCAGTAATACACTGCAGACAGGAGCCTACCTATTGCCCACTGGGTAATTGGGCAACAGATCTTTCACAGTGTGTCATGGATAGTTAAACAGTTATCCCACCAATGATCCAGGGTCTGGTGACTAAAGGCTTCATTAAAACCAGAAGGTCCTAAATGCTTTGCCTTTATTTCCTGTGTGAGTTAAAAAACAAAACAAAAAAAAACAAAGATCGATGCTCCAGCTGCACAAGAATAAACTCACCGGCTGAGTGGCTTTATCCAAGCTAGTGACCCACTAAGAAAAAAAAATGAATACAGTCAGTGTTTCTCTGAGACACGCGGAGGCAGAGCTCTCTGGGAGACAGAGCTGAGGAAACAGGCTCAGTGTGCAGGCGACATCCCGGGCCTTTTTCATTGTTATCTGACGCGATCGGGGCGCATCTTCAAAGCTGAGGAGATAAAGAGACCCCAAAGACTGAATGGACTCCTGCCTTCACAACGACAGATTGCCGATAAAGGAGACAACTAGGGCCAGCCGCTTATCTGCTTTGTTATATAACTAAACGATCAGTTTAGCAGCATTGTCACCGAGATGCTGCCTGTGGAGATATCTCAGCAGAGAGCCAGTCCCGCAGGTTAGGCGCTTTCTCTCGGAAAGCTGTCTGTCTGGTTATTTGGCACCTAGCTGACATGATGCAGGCCTGTCATTCTTCAGCTACTAGATAGCAGACAACACCAGCGAGTAAAAGCTTATCCTATTGGAAATCGTTTGGATAGTAAGCATCCTTTAGAAGTATTTATTTTTTATATTTAATATCTATGCGTGAGGATCAATTGAAATCTTTTCTCTGGGCCCGTTTGCTCTCTGCACAGCTTCCTCGCAGCTTGTTTTGGGATATTTGCATGTGAACGAGGCGACAATCGGCCTTAATTGTATTGCTACTGTAATGCCTTTGATCTGTAATGTTTGAAGTGCCTGTGCCAAACGCTGGTTCTTGGGTAACTGGCGCCAGCGCTGGCCGGGGTATCAAACACATGTCAATATGAAACCACTGGAGACCATTGTGTTCTCCATCTGATTGCAGTGGGAGCTCGAGGGTTAGAGGCACAAATGTAATGATAGCGTTAGAAATGGCTCCCCAAACTTAGGTGATGCCCACATCACCTTGTTTGTTAAATGTTGCTGTCTGCCTGGTTACTGTCAGACGTCTCTTAGGGAATTATTGTTTACGTTTCCATCTTGTTAGAAAGCTGGATAAGCAGGGAGCTCAGAGGCCCAGCGTGTGATTTCAAATGGAGCTGTTGTGAGAAACTGAGCAAACACACTTTCCCCCCTCAATAAAGCAGCATAACTGTTTATGTTTTGTGCGTAAAATCATCAGAAACAGCTACAAAGTATAACTGAAAATGTACATTTTGTTTTAAAACATTGTTTCCATTTTTATTACTTTATATTCGTGTTTTCATTTTCTTCAGAAACTACTTAACTAAAAGTAATAAAGGCCCACTCACACAAATATCAGTATCGAAATATACTCGAGTGCAGAATCATTATAATGTGCGAAATATAATTATCACTAAGTGGGAAGCGGTTTGAGTTAACTGTCATAATCTGATGAGAATTTAGCAACTTCACATGCCATGTGCTGTAAAAGTAATAAAATGGTTCCAAAATGTAACAATGTTCAGTTTCAAAATGTTTAATCACTCAAAGTAAAAGCTGCTAAAGCTCGTACTCTGTGAAACCTGACTTAATGAATCTAATGGTTTTATCTAAAAGGAAAACGGAGCTGTAGCTGGACCGAGTTCTTCCTACAGGATGCAGCAGCAGCCTGATTTAGCGCCAAAATATGTGTTAAAACGATTTTGGTCATTTAATGGGTTTTTTTCACCTGAAATATTAACAACATGTCATCAATGTAAGCAACTATATTTATACAAATAGTAAATGCTGAAATATA
This sequence comes from Benitochromis conjunctus, assembly GCA_015052645.1. Classification (NCBI taxonomy): domain Eukaryota; kingdom Metazoa; phylum Chordata; class Actinopteri; order Cichliformes; family Cichlidae; genus Benitochromis; species Benitochromis conjunctus. The sequence continues at coordinate 23,011 of VOQK01008503.1, read as the reverse complement.
ATTGTGAGTGAGGCTCCTAATTTCACTTTCAGTTCGGAGAAATGCATGGAATCAAAAGTTTCCACAGACTAGATGGCGCCAGGTCTTGACACACTCACAGGATATGTAAAGTCTCATTATCCCCCAATCATTGGAATCGATCAGGCATTAACAAGGGCTCTACATATGCAAATACGAGGGAGGACTGATCCCCCTATAAAAGCTGACCGTGGCCGGCGCAGGCCCTCTTACACTTGGCGGATTTACATGTCACAGCTCCACTGTGACCATGGTGAAATACTTTTCTGTGGACTGGCTGGCCCAGAATCATCACAATACCATTCAGGAACACTGTGCTGACATGGACACGACCCTTACCTGCAAACCTCACATTCCCTGCATGGTGCAGCCAAGCCCGCCGCCCCTTGGCAGAGGTTACCTGCAGATAAAGTCCAAAGCAGTTAGACGCTTCGAACAGGTGGAGCCAGCGGAGAGCTGCGGGGCCCAGGACTCAACACTGTACTCGCCGCTGGAGTCATCAAACTGCACCTCACTGAGTAAGTACCCAACATCTCCTGGCTTTAAACCACAGAGTCGTGCTTTACGCAGAAGTGGAGTTTGTAACTGGTTTCCTTCTTTTAGTTTCTGACGTCAGCGAGTACCTCTCCGGGTATGAGAGCGAGCTGGTTTCTCCGGATAGCCTCTCAGTGGATGAGGGGAACGAGGCAAGGAAAGACGCTGGACCCCAACGCCGAGTGCGCACAAAGTTTTCGCCCGAGCAGATCAAGAAACTGGAACGGATATTCATCAAGCAGAAATATTTGGACGCCGGGGAGAGAGAGAAGACGGCACAGAAGCTGAACCTCACAGAAACTCAGGTGAGACGCGTCAGTAAACTCTTTATTGACATTTGGGTTTCTGAAGACGCAGACATCCCCAACGTGCGCACTGCTGTGGATGCTAACTGAACGGTTTTTATTTTTTTCCGTGTCTCAGGTGAGGACCTGGTTTCAGAACCGACGGATGAAGCTGAAACGGGAAGTCCAGGACTATCTCACTCCCCAAGTCCCACCGGTCATTTTTCAGCCTCTGCCTCCGGTTCAGTATCACAGCATGGCCGGACATCTACCCCATTACTCTGCTACGGGCCATCCCTTTTACCATCTACCTGCCCCGCAGCTGCTCCCCCATCAACACATGCCCCCTCACTACGCTCATCGAACAATGATACACCACCCACATTTCTACTGAGGAACTGTCACTTTAGAGACTTCTCTGTGCCCAAATGAGCCGAAGATGTGCAATCAAAGAGTTTTTTTTTATTTGTGTGATTTTAAATATCTGTATAAAATGAAAACATTTTGTATGTAATTAAAAAAAACATCTATTTATTTAATAAATCTTATCCCTTAAGCTGCAGCTGCTGACTTATTTGTTTTTCCTATCTCTGTCCAAATCAAGGATTGAGCTGATGATACGATCTTTATTGCAGGATTTGTTCCACATAAATAGCTCATCATAAAGGAGGGCGGGTCTGAAAGAAATCAATGACAAAAGGGGGGCTAAAGGTCACATCACAACGCTGTGGATCTCCTCTGTTTTGATCATATACACAAAAAACAATAGATTAAATCAATGAGGATTATTCAACACGTACTGGAAACCAAAATGACGTCATTGTTTTTGTTTGTTAGAAAGATCAAATTTATAACAAAAGAGCTGCCATTCATACTTTCTGATTTTCTCCCTCCTCTGTTATTAAAGACTGAACATGTTTGCCCCCACTACTGCACTTCAAACGCTAGCTAACGGGGAGATCATGGTTAACAATTAGTCCTAATTAGGCCTCTCATCGAAGAGTTTACACTTACCACAGGGGCTCCGACCTGGCTCCAGAGAGTCTGGAGTTTTGTATGGCCAAGGGATCTGATCACTGATGTGAAGTCTGAAGCCTATAGGTTAAAACCTGATTGTGTGATGACATCTGGAGATGCGAAACTATTCTGAGATAATTAAATGAGGGGGGTCGAGGGGCTCCTGTTTAAACCTATAAACATACGACATTTTTTCTCTTTTTGACATTTCAATTCATAAGCCATGTTGCGTGAAAAAGAGGGGATTCATTGGTTGATATGAACGTGCTATAAATGCGCCAATGTTTTGAATTAAGCTCGGCAAACCTGCAAAACAACAACCTGCGGGATC
>VOQK01008500.1:6789-18252 GCA_015052645.1 Benitochromis conjunctus | reverse complement strand
TCGGTGTCTCTGTGTGTGTGTGTGTGTGTGCGTGTGTGTGTGTGTGTGTGTGTGTGTGTGTGTGTGTGTGTGTGTGTCCTTTGGTAGCTTGTAGACAAAGATGATTCTCAGTTGTCATTGTTGTGCAGTTAAAAGTGACATAAAAGCCTTTTAAATTTGGCGCAGTTTCTCGTTCTGTGTTTCTTTCATTTGTCTTTGTGAATAAATGAAGCATGTGTGTGAGATGTCTGTGAAGGTTCTCGGTCATCCAGGTCATCGTAGTCTAAGGAGCTTGGAAAGAAAAGCCACCTCAGGAAATCACATGATAGGGTGGGGCTAGGTTTCACACCCGAAACCTTGGCTGATTGTGACCTACACCCGTTTTCACACCTTGGCTCGTGTGATTAGGTAGAGGATCAATAGGTGGTCCATGTCCCTCTTGGGGGACACTTCCATAGAGCTTAAATCTGGGACTCTCAACTGTTTGACCGTAGAACTGAAGAAGCTTCTCGGACGAGAGGTGAAATGTCTTCAAGCAGCTTTTCCAGACGCTTTTCTTTCCAAGCTCCTTGGACCATGTGTGTGAGCGAGCAGAGAACTCAGGAAGACCCATTTATTACAACTTGGTTTAGTCCATGAAAAAAGCTCTCTTCTTGAGTGTTTCCTATCTGTAATCTGTCTGAAAGGCATGAAAAGGTAAAATAATTTTAAGATAAATGCTTTAGTTCACTCATGGAAAGAAAATGAAAAGAGCTGAGATGGTTTAATGTGGCGAGTATAGGTCCAATAATAACAGGCTGTCATATATGCTTGAAAATGGCCTGTAACATTCAGAGTCCTCCTTGATCTTTCTTCAGATGTGTACTGTTTCCTGGCTGATCAGGTTCCCCCGTTGATGTGGGACTGCACAGCATTCTTATTCCTCATCCCCACATTTTGATTGGTCCTGACACTCAAAAGTCAGCGCTAGCTTTTATCCAGTGGCTGTGCAACGTGTGTCATGATGGGTCACGTGTGGGTTAACATGTCATCATCTTTTGCTGCTGCTCCCAACAGGGAAAATTGTGATTAACCATGAAGTTACAAGCTAAGCAGGCAAATTTCATGTGAATGTTAAAGAAACTTGCACTTAGAAAAAAAAGGGTGTGCATCTAAAATAAAGACAGAAAATCCAGTTAGAATTGGCTGAAGCTGTTGCAAGGCATTTTTCAGGGGAATCAGTATTATTTATTTTTGCTTATCATATATCTCTAACCTTAGTTTTCCTCAGTTTCATTCAGGGTAGAATAATGATATTGCACGTACATGGGAAGGTTGCATTCACGTAAAATACTAGATGTTATTCCTTTACATCCAAAATACTAAACTTCAAACCTGCAGTTGGTGTGTGTTTATTTTTCTTTAAGTTAGACATGGAGAACTTTCACACTACTCATCACGTGTCGCACATTCAGTTTGTTTGTATCCCATCACCCTTTGACCCGTTCCACGATGATCTGTTCTGGCTCACTGTTTCTCATATTTCATGGCCAACTTTAAAGTTTACTGAGGATTTGTTGAGTATTAGTAACTTGGCGACCTGTCCAGAGCGTACCCCGCCTCTCGCTTCGTGACAGCTGGGATAGGCTCCAGCCCCCACACGACCTTTAATTGGACCAGCGGTTGCGTAAAGGCCTGGGAGAATGGATAGTAGTTATCCCATCGAGGTGAGTTTGCGTTTATTTCTTTAGAGCTCTTTAAACGTTTCTCTGTCAAACCTGAATACACTAATTAAATCTTCTGTTTCTTTTCTAAACCTTTATTTGTGTCTAATGCATTTTTGATCACAAGCTTTAGAAAAAAATTCGTCTATTTCACCATCAAAGCAGCCTCGCATTCTTTTGCATCCCACTGATACTCTGTATGACTTTTTTTTTGCTCTCGCTTTCCTCTTGCCGCTCTCTAATTTCAAAGTGATCATTTAGAGACGGGGACAGCCTCCCTCTCTTGCGTCTGTCGTCATCGCCAAAGTCAAACACATCAATCACACATTTGTTTTTCATTTAACAGAAACGCTTTTAAGAAAGATGGAAATATCCTCTTGGCGGTGCGTCTGCCAGCTCTTCCTCTTTCAAGCCGTCTTATTTTGCCTGCTTTACTTTCCCTCCTCCCACAGCGGAGCTCCCACCACATCTGTGGTGTGGTTTGGTCTGGAAAGGAGAGAAAGAGATGGAGGGAGAGGTGTGTGTGTATGCGTGTGTGGTATAAGAGGGAGTTACATTTTCTTTGCTGCTTACAAAGAGTGCTCCAGCTCTGTGTGAAACTCCATCACATCTCCCCAGACAACATGAAAAGAGGTCTTCAGATGCTCGCCAGTGTGACTAGTCCCGTGGTAAGCAAGTTTACTCAGAGATGATGAAACTTTATTAGCATAAAGGAAAACATGGAGCGTTTTATCACACTGGGAAAAGGGGACCCAGATTTGGTCTTTGTTGAATGTGGTTAGATGTACTGTAGACGGACAAAGAAGGACAGAAGAAACTAAAGCCACAGTCATGTCATGCTTCTTGGCCTACTTGACAACACTGTGATGCACCATGTGGGTGGTATATTTTTCAGTTCAGTTCAGTTTTATTTATATAGTGCTACATCACAACAACAGTCAACTCAAGGCGCCATATATTGTACGGCGAATACCCTAGTAATACAGAGAAAAGCCCAACAATTAGATGACCCCAATGAGCAAATGCTTGGTGACACTGGTAAAGAAAAACTCCCCTTTAACAGGAAAAATCTTCCTATTAAAATCCCATCGTGTATCGTGTAAACAGAACTGGTCCTGGCACAGAACCCTGTGGAACTCCATGAATAAAAGGGCAGAAAGAGAAAAGACAAAAGACGCTTTGAGGAAAAAAGTCAGAGTTTAAGAACAACTAATGATAAAGATATAAAAGACCATAGTCTAGGGACCAACCAGCCAAGAAGAAAACAGGTGTAATCTTCAAAATATGGATTTTATTATACCTCCAAAAAATTATATTAAAAAATACAATAATCAGTAGTGATGTTACGTCTGACACTGAAGCCCCTGTGTCGAGTAAAGAGAGTGCGTCCAAATGAACCACGTGTCGGGGTCGTTCTTCAGAATGTCACCAAATATAACGTGACTGCCTCGTTATGTGTTGACGAGACACGGAAGTGTTATTTTTGCGTGGACTAAATCTGAGGTGATTCTAAGGATCGTCACAAGCATGCATGGAGATTGTAAGCAAATTACGGGCCCACCGAAAAGGCGAAAAATATCAGCAGTTAGGGAGCATTTTGACATGCTACCGCCCACTTATAACTTAAGTCTTAAATCAGTGTCAGCGAGCATGGTTAGTTAGGAGTGTGTGTGCATGTGTTTGTATGCATGTATATTATACAGGACCTCATATGGGTATTTTACAATTGATACATCATTACGTTTACATATCCACTGGTAAGTAATCCATTTGTATCTCAGCAGGGCTGCTGTACATCAAATGACCAGCAGATGTCAGTACTTCCAAATGAGCTGTGAAACGGGAGGTCGACTAAACATGCATTTTTCTACTCAGAAAATTAATAATTAACAGAGACAGCTAGACCTATATAGTAACTGAACATCGCTTAACATTTTGAACATCAGAGGGGAAAACCACAGAGACACTAGGTAAACATAATACAAGAAGAAATCCCATTCCCCCTATGTTGTCACAGCAGATGGTTAAGTCCATGTTGTTGGCCTCTGCTGTTAAATCAACTCCACCCTCAGCCTCCTCTTTTATGCAAACCTTAAAGCAGCAGCAGGAAACTCAAAAAGAACGGGAAAATTAATTACTATAACATATACTCAAATACAAACCACATACGTACACCATCATTTAAACTGTGCCATACTGTTGCCATGTAGTGAAACAAACTAACCAAGTTAAACCAATGTGCTATATAGCTTCAGCGACTGTAAATTGACTTAATCTGAAAATGAGGTAGAAGTGCAAACATGTGAATGAATATTACCAAAGGATTTCACTTGTGTTGTTGGTGTGGGCAACCGTCACATCTACATATAACAGATGTAACATGGCATTAGCCATTTGTCTGTGGACTACCATTCTGAAGCCTCGGAGGTTGCATTTTGTTAGTTGGGGGTTGGACTACATATGGATAAGAGTTCAAAGCTGAGCTGCTATCAGTTTCCTGGGATTTCCTCACCTGGAATACTCAGCGTGCATCAATCGTGCTAGGTATTTTTTAACTTTAGCTAGCAAGCTCTAAACAAGACCAAATAGCACAATAGCACTGAGACTCAAAATGGAAAATGACTCCTATAATGCAGCTAAATTTAAGCCTTTATTTATAATAAAAGGAATGCAAATATTCCCTTTCTGGAAAAATTATCAAGAAAGGCCAAAACACTTTGTGGACCAAACGTGAGACCTTTTGTGGAGTCGGATCTTTTGACATAGGAGTCTTGTTTCAGGTGTCAATATCAAGTGTCCATTCAAGGAACTGGCATGTTTCGTGTTGGCTTAATTCCTCTAAACTCAGAGATTGCTGCTTGGTGAAGACATTTGAAACTTCAAAAAGGACATCAAATCACAGTTCTTTACATTTCAGCAAGCATTTGGTTTACTTGTTTTAGTTATGCATTCATGGCGCATGCAAACCAGGTTAAATGAGGGAAAATTGTCTGACATCATTATAATTCAATGCTGAAAATAATGTAATAAAGGAATACTGACTGAAAGGTGCACTGACAGGCTTGAGTTCTCTGTGGTTATTCACTGAGTCATTTCCCTTTAAAGAAATATGTCATTATCTCAAAAAAGAACAGTCTTTCACCACTGAAGTTAAAGAAAATACTGCACTCAAGCACAAAAACCACCAGACTCTGACAGTGAGTTTGAATCATAAAGCTTCCCGCCATAAAGTCACAGAGTCTCTCCAGCTTATTTCCTGTCTGGGTCGTGGCAAATTCTTCCTAAGTTATGTGCAAAACTCAGCAGGATGACAATGACGCACTCTTCTTGTTGACGATCACTGAGTCACATGTACGGAGGCCAAGGCTTGAACTTTCTCTGGTTTGTACACCACTTCCACACTTGTGAATTGCAGATGCAAATGTTTTCAGCAAATGATCGCATTTCTGGTCAATAAATCAAATTCTGCTGTTCGGCCCAGACTGTGTGAGTTAAAATGTCATTACAGAATTTGGATTTAGAGAAATTAGAGCATTTATGGGTTAAGAAAAGTTTAACTGACCCCCAGTAGTGCCAATTTTTCAGTCTAGCATATTTTATTATATGAATACTGTTATGATTTTTAGATGATGGATTATGATGACACATTTTGAGGTCATGAAATCAGTGGACCCCAGAACACTTTTATTTGCTTGTGTAAAATACTTTTTAACTGTTAGTTTTGTCAGTAACACACACACACACATGCAAAATTAGCTTTTGGCCATGATAATATGAGACTTAACATGCAAAATATACACTATGCTTGGGTGAAAGCTGTAAGAAAGCAGCAGCAAGTAAAAAAGCTGTGAAAAATTACTCTGACTTTTTTGTGAAAATGTGTTTAAAATACTGCATGCTCTTTGTGCGTGTTAGACTTAATTCATTGCAAATGTCTGTGAAAAGGTTTTTGAATGTGTACTTATGTTAACAACTATGATGGTGTCAGGAGAGGATACGAAATCTCTCACCTGACCGTCGCCTGCCAGATGACTCAGACGTTCTCTTTCTGATTTGCTCGGGATGTATTACTGCTCAGAGAGAAATGCCTCATTCTGGGTGCCGCTGTGAATTAGCCGTTAGCCGATGAAACGCTGACGATGGTCCCAAATAAGCTTGTGCTGAGAGCTGCCGGTTTAAAGTGGGATGGTGATTAAATGGGAAAAATACAGATTTATTTGCTCTCTCACGCAGACACCTGAAAAAAGGCAGATGTGCACCTGTTGACACAACAGCACACATACTGTATACACGCAGCATCTCCTCCACCAACACCACCAAATCTGTTCATTCGCTTGCTTATCACAGTACCTGACAAGTGACGGGGATCCCCAGCTAAAACTTGGACTTTTATACTTTTTCTCTTTTTTGTAATTTACTAAAAAACGAACCTTGAGAAGAAAAACAGTGAAACATGGCTCGGTTTTATTCTCTACAGCAGGACGCCAGTTTCAGTCCATTCTCAGGTCATCACAATACTATCAGTCCATCCTGTGCAGGATTTCCACAAGTTCAAATTAACATTTGTGTTTTTATAATCCAAAGTCACCTTAACAGCAGTAATTATTATGGACTTATATCTTTTCAGTCTTCCTGGCCACCAGCCTTTTGGTTCACTGTCTGACTCTTAGACTAGTTTCATGACAAATCAGGCAGCAGAAGCTGCATCAGCAAGCACTGCATGAAAAGCACTGCATGCTCTGCACCAGTCAGCAGAGAGACACATTTTTGTGAGATGATGGTGGAGAACAAAACCTGACCTAACACTGGATCGAGCTCGAGTCAGAAACATTACTTTAAATAAATGGTTTTGCTCATTTGTACTAGATTTGCTGTATGTGTGAAAACAGCATCAGTGCTGGCTGGCAAGCTTACCGGCTTAAAATGTTCTCGTATGAGTGTTTTGTTTTCAGCTTGTTCTGCTGCCAGAAATGTTCAAAGTGGCAAAATAAAATCAGTTATTTCAGTTCCTAATTTCCTTTTAGTCGCAGAGCATGATCCCTTCTTCAATCAACAAGAACAGATATTTAAAAAGCCACCGCTAAATTCTTCACACACAAAATATTGTCATTGAACATAATCGGGTCTTTGTAGTAGAGCTCAAATATCACTCAGTCTGGCTGGAAATGGAGCCTTGTTAAATATCCTCATATTATTAACATAAGGGGCAATGTTAAAATAATAATAATTGTTTAATTGAACGTCTTGACAATCTAAACATTTTCCAAACTTGTCCACCTTTCAAACGTTTTAAGGTATAAACCTCACACAGGTCACTGGTGTTTGCCGTCAATAGCACACTCATATATGTACCTTCACTTTTAATAAATACACACATTTTTATTCTTAGTGTCAATGCAGCTGATCACAAAAGTAGAAAAACAATAAAGGAGCAGCAGCAGGGTGGAGCAGGAGTGGTGGGTTTGCTTTGTTTCTCTGGTGGTTTGTCTATCCCACCCAATGATGCCACCACCCGCTGGAAGTCCCAATGAGTCTCTGAGGAACAGCCAGCTGCACGGCAGCCAGGAAACCCCTGTTTCAAAATCGTTTCATCGCTGCTCCTTGCACGCTTCCCTTCCAGACAAGCTAACACTGCAATCCTGCACCAGCCTTACCACCTGCCAGACAATGCTGGTCTCCCCCTCCCTCCATCTCTCTGCAATAAACTGTGAACTTGGTCTCCAGTCACCTGAAAACGTCATCTGCATTTAAATCAAAGTCTCACTTCTGTGGCCCATTTTTAACTCCAGAGGTTCAGGGTGTTTTGTTTAGAGGATTTGCATTCAGGGTAGTAAACATGGGGAGGGGGGGGTCAATTGGTGACTGGGTAGGTTGGCGGTAATTAGGTAATAGAGGGTTTAAAAGTAAAATATGAGCCTAAACAACAGATATCCCATAACTTTGTTGACAATTCAGAAAGAAATCGTCACATTGTATAAACTGCAGTTCCTCCAGCGGCCACTTGAGCCTACCTCCAAAATCCCCATAGATGACTTCTATATCCAAGTTCAACATATGCACATGCTTACAGATTGTTTTGGTCTTTAAAGCCAGTTTCTTCCTTCATAATAAATATATGGATACATGTTTGGATTTTGCTGAAGCTTCGCTTGTTGCGCATCACAATGAAACTGAAGGCTGGTCATTCAAAGTTATGGTTGTCTAGGTAACACGCTAAGGTATTTACTATCAATCAGCGGTATCCTGCATTGTGATTGGTGGTTGCTTCAGCTGCTCACCTGGAAGTTGAGAAAAGTGTATCTTGTGTATCTTCCTGGTTTGTGTTGCCAACAGTAATTTCGCTCATAGCTTGAAGCCACCAAATGTCATTCTGGTAATCGATTTAGGTGTGCTAATAGCTGTCTGTTTGTCTCACCGCTGCTGTCTTGATTGACCGAACTGGACCTCTGTTTCTGTGGATGCTTTTCTAAACACTGGTGTGTGTGACGCACTCGTGCACTTTGTGGACACAGCATTCTAATCAAATCCTTTGATTTGTTCGTTAGGTTTCATTTTGTTTCGTAGAAGGTGTGCGTTTGTTGTTGTGCATCATAGCTACATTGTATGCTACACACCATGACATTAAAATACAAATGAAAAAATGTATTAAGCCAATTATTGCCTGGTTACACACTGACCACACAAAGCATCAAGCATTCATACAGAGTTAACATTCTTGTTCTTTTTATGGTCCCGACTAACTTTGGTGGGAAATATTAGCATTTTGTGAGCATTTCAAACAACTGGTGTTGTGGCAGGGAAACACATGGCAATCTCACGTACCTTAACCTCAGAGAAACCGCTGACCCATCTAAAGCTGGTCAATATAGCAAAAGAGGTGATCATAACACAGTCTACATTTCTGAACATACATGGTTGTCTAAAACATGCATTATTAATGATATCTTGGTAGGCTTTCATGTCTGACTAACACTAGCAAATAGGAAATTGATGCAAGTCTTAAAAAACATAACAGAACTAATTTGCAACTTGAAACAGTCGTGGTGGTTTCCCAGTCCGAATGCAGCACAAAACTTTAATAAAAGTCACATCTGTCCATGTGGGGACGGCACTACTGCGAGACATTTTGTTGCTTATTTAAAAAAAAAAAAATCTGTATGTACTCTCTGTGATTGCAAAGTTTGTTGCTTAGACATGTTCATCATCTCCCTCTAATACTGATTCCTGTGAGTGACCACAGACGCCGGGTGGCCTTCTGTGACGAGCCAGGCTGTTTATGGACGCCAGAGTGAAGGTTAACTCGATGCCAGATCGCAGAGGTCACTGGAGATGGATGTGTGTTTGGTCTGGAGGGGAGACAGGCCTGGAGACTCTCTTGCTCTCCTTCTGAGCTCAGTGCAGCGTGCCCTCAAACACACAAATAAAACTTAACTGAGCCATTCAACAGAGCAGACCAGAGCTGTAAAATTAACATATATACCTCAAATTTACTTGGGTACTGTAATTATTTCTAGAGAGCTGGCAACAACGTTTTATTTTTCTGAGACCTGCTTTTACAGGACTACCTAGTCATGTACAGTATGTTTTTAAATAGTAGGTAGACACCATTAAATTACACCCATATGCAACTGTTTCAACATTTCATCTGAAAACCATGGCATTAATTTGCTGCCATATCAGTCTCTACTCCACGTCATAGCTGCAGAGAATTTGTCCCTTTCAGGCACAAAAAAGCTGTGAGGTCCAGGACTGATGTTGGACCATAAAGTGCTGGGTAGGACTGAGGTACACGGGCCATGGTGCTGTCCACACTCGAGTCGCCATTTGAGACTTAAGTGTCGTTGGTGACCGTGGAGGATAGTTGAGTCCAGTGAACTCACTGTCACGTTGCAGAAACCAGTCTGAGATTATTTCAGCTTTGTGACGTTACATGTTGTCCTGTCTGAAGATGAGCACACTCATCAAGCAATGGAAATGGGGCTGAACAATACTCAGGTAGACTGTGCTGTTCAAACGATGTTCAGTTGGTAGTAAGGGGCCCGAAATGCTCCAAGAAAACACCCCACACACCAACGCACCACCAGCACCAGCAGCCTGAACATTTTTACAAGGCATGATGGATCCATGCTTACATGTTGTTTACGCCAAATTCTGATCCTACCGTCTGAATTCTGCAGCAGAAATCGAGACTCATCAGGCCGGTGAACATCTTTCCAATCTTGTATTGTGCAATTTTAGCAAGCCTGTGCTAACTCAGCTTCCTGTTCTTAGCTCAGAGGAGAGGTTTCCAGTATGGTCTTCTGCTGCTGTAGCCCATCTGCTTCAATGTCTGATACACTGTACCTTCAGAGGCGCTCTTCTGCATACCCTGGTTGTAATGAGTGGTTATTTGACTTACTCTTGTTTTCCTATCAGCTTGAAACAGTCTGGCCATTTTGCCACCCCATTCACCCAGAGAACTGCCAATCACTAGATAGTGTGTGAACTCCAGGGGTGGTGTGGGGAAATCCCAGTAAGTTTAAGCAGTTTCTGACATACTGAGCGCAGGCCATCTGGAAAAAAATAAATAAATAAATCTGTATCTAAATCTACTAAATGTGAATTGTGATAGACATGAATGCATGCAACAAATTTGTCCTTTGAGCGATTCACAAGAAAACGATGACAAAAACAAATTTTAGCCGACCAAAAGGCTATAAAATTTTGATGGATAATAATCATCTTCAAAAATCCAGCACAACAGGAGGACATGCAGTCCCTCATTTGATCTAAAACCATCATCAGAAAACAATCTTTGTGAATACATTTCAGTTTCAACACCCATTCTCTGTTTTGCCTAGTCACTATGGTACTAAGGACATGAGTAACAAACACTTTTATAGTTTTGGTTTCCTGTAATGAAACACAATGAAACCAGAAAGGCTGCACAATCATAGTCTTTGAAAGTCAACTCATTGGCTCTTTTACGGGATCAGCAGCTTGCATGGCATCAATGATTTCCCCAGGACAGTAAAAACCCCTCCCACCTAACCCTACATTATTTTATTATCTCTTTTCAGTCATAACTCTGCTCATTTATGACTCACAAAAACACAAGCAGTCACGGGTTTCCAGTGGGAGTATTTATTCATCTAGACCACCAAAACACTGTCACGCCCTGCCATCTGGTGGCCAGACTGCAAAAGACCTGAAACTGAGTGTCAAAACCTGTGAAATGAACAAGACACCCCAAACCTATTTAGCACAAAAGCTGTTTTTTCTTCTGGTATCAAATCCACTATTTTAATTAATTAAAAAAAAATGAATAAAACTTTAAAATGGTGATACTAAACATGAAAAATACATCTAACAGAGAGATAATGGTTTGTATCCAGTAAGACAGAGAAGACAGAACCACAGAGAGAAGACGTGATGAGAGATTTATTGCAGTGAGTTTCAAGCAAAGTGATCACAGCACCTTCAGAACAATGCAGATGTGTCAGATGTGTTCAGGCTGCTTCGTTCAGCAGCGGTTTGCAGTACATCAGACTACAAAGCAGACGGACAGACAGCGCAGTGCGGTGTCGCTATCGGCGGTAAACAGTTTTCAGCCTAAACAGGGATCAGTTTCTCATTTCATAAACATTCATGTTTTGACTTCTTCCACAACAAATGAGCATCTCAGTATAAAATGTGACGTGACCGTTTCTTTCAGGTTGTTTGCAGCTGCGGGAGTTCTTGTTTCTCTATATGTCCTCTCCCGGCTTTCTAAAGCGGTTCAGGAGCCTCTGTACACAGACTG
>VOQK01008498.1:8187-20061 GCA_015052645.1 Benitochromis conjunctus | reverse complement strand
CTTTGGCTTCCCCTCTCTGGCAATCATATACATTGGCATTCACATGAAGAAGCATGAATCTTAGCTTATTGGTTGTCAAAGAGAAGAAGGAGGTTTAACGGACTGCAGTTCCTCACACATCATTTTTGTCCAGAACTACCCCGAGGCGGAGATTACAAATGGATTTGCAACATATTGTTGACACCATTTAAAAGGACCTACCACATTCACTGTTCTTCTCTTAATCAGAACCTCTATTGTCGTATCAAGTATCTGAAAATTGCCCCGTATGATATCCATGTCACTTTCACGTCAGTATTTAAATGTCTTTGCATATAGGAAGGCACTGTGACTTGCACACAGAAAGAGCGACTCTGTTAAAGACCCTGTTATAACTTGTAACCTTTTTGTTTGGATCATGCCCCACTTAGATAAAGGTAGGTAACCTCTGTGTGGAGGCATGTAAGCAGAAGGATTTCAGATTGTTAGCTTTTTTGACTTCCCTGTAGTCGACCTACAAGAATTCTTTTAAATTCTTTACAGGCTATTTTTTTTTTCCCCCCAAGCACAATTACATTGTTCTCATACTTTGTTTCTACAGGAAAAACAAACATTCAGTAACTATATTTAAAAGCAATGTAATACACCATGGTTACACTGTAGTAGCAGTACTGAGGGGAAACCACTTGATAAAGAAACATGGCTCAAAAGTGGGTGGTCTTTACTTCACTGAAGGCAAAGAAAACGGCACAAACAAAACCATACAAAACTACACTTCACACAAATGGATCGGAGAAGCCGCTGGCCCAACTGGGAACACTCAAGATCGAAGTCAGACTTGAGTTAGACTTAAGCTGAAAACGTTGAGTTCACCAGTAGAGCCAGCGGTGCTCTCTAAGCTCTGTGTCGCCCTGCATGGCAATGTCTGTTCAAATAGGCACAGTTGGCATATCAGGCTAGCTACATTGTCGAAGAGCCACTTACATAGATTCATCTGTGATGGTCTACTTGCTTTTTTTTTTTGTTTGTTTTTTTTCCAAGATACACTTTTACATTAAGAGAAGGCCAGTCCTGAGACCACTTCAAGCGCTAGCAATACTTGTGACAAAATCAGAAAAAAAACCAAAAAGAAAAAGGAAAAAAAGGACATTCTTTTTTGTAATAGGCTCACTCCGTCATATACCAACATAGGTGCATACATACCACACATTCGAACTGTACACATGCACGCGTCCATGCACGCATCATTTTGTGACTTTTTTTTTTTTTTACACATATCCAAGCAGGTTCCCCTATTCATAAGTGCTCTGACAGAACCCAGATAGAGTCAGCTGTTACAGCATATCCCTATCTCTTCTTTGTTTTTTTCTTTTGGAGAACAGACAAAAACAAATTACTCTGGCCAATCGTCAGCTCCACAGTGGCATCATGTTCCACGGCCTAAAACTGGTCTGTTTTCAATCAATATGCCTGATGCTGTTTCTTTTTTTTTTTTTTCTTCTTTACAATTGTTTTAATTTCACCTCACACAAAGTGTTGTGTTGAAACCCACAGCTTCTATAAAAATATATCCATTAGTTGCATATATTTTCATGGATCTGCAGCCAAGGGACCAGGCTCATAGAAGGGCGGTCCCGTGATCATAATAGTCAAAGGATCTAGTAAATCTTCTGGGACTTTGACCCTCATTTAGAGAAGAGTGCTTGGTCAACTGAAAAGAAAGGAAAAAAAATACGGGTGTCTTTTTTCAGCCTGTTGATTTGCAATTGGATTTTTTTTTTCTTCTTTTTTTAAGTTGAAAAAACAAATCTTGAAGTGAACGTAGGGCGGAGCATACAGGTGTGATTCAGAGAGGAGGCGTGGGCCCTGGGTCACGTGGTGGTTAAGGTTTGGGGGATGGGGGAGGTCAAAATGGCCCTCCCAGTTTCACTCATTGTTATTGCTGCTGCTCTCCAGGTCTTTACACTGAATATCGCCGCCGCTGTAGTCTGTGCCGGGGAGCTGAACGCCGTACTTGTCCACGCACCAGCAGATGCCTCGTTTGCGGCCACGAGATGGCTTGCACTGTGGAGAAGAAAACAGTGAGTTAATCCGGCAGGGTCCCATGTTATAATGCCTACATTTAAATCGGAAATATTTTTTCAGCTTTTTTTATCACTTTGTGACAACCACAAAGTGGTGGCTTTTCTTAGTAACTCTGAATTATGGGGGCGATTTACATTTTCTGTCACTGTATTTGACTTCTTTGGTTTAGGATGTTCATGTCCTTTGCGTTTTTGATGCAAGTATACAGTTTTCTGCGCAGTTAACTGTCGTTAATCCCATTTGAGACATCTGTGCATCGCTTTTTGTAAGTGAACAATTTGTTAGTTATTTAGCTCTAATTAACAGAAATCGGTGTCTGTGTGGTAGATGCAGTATTTGGAGGCAGCTTCCTAACCCGAACTTACCACTATCATCATTACAATGTTAATTTGTATTTCCTGGGGATATAGGCTAGTAACAAAGGGCTAAAGTTTAAGCTAACAGTTAAGCAAGCAAGTCCACTGATTGCTGTCATTCCACTAAAATAACCATGTTTACTGGAAATTACGCAGTTTTAAATGTTGGTCGAGTGCTCTCTCAGAGGGCTGGGTGAGTATATATGAGGTGTAAAGAATCAAGGCTCACCTGTTTGCGTTTGAAGAATCCTTTTCTGTCACAGTTGGGAAGGTACAAAGACAGAGCCATTACACGAGAAGTATCCTTCATCCCCTGAATGATCCCGTCCAGTTTTCTCCTGCATGGACCCTTTAGAGAAATGCAGCACGGGTTTATAACCAAACACTTAATAGTGGCAGCAAAGAATACATCTTTGAAATATATGCCCAAATTTCAAGTTACTCCTTAATTTAAATTTTATTTAAAAAAACGTATTATAAACAAGGAGATGCAAAAACCAAACGAAACTTTGCACATGTAATACTTACAAATTCAGGCTCATGCTTGTCAATGGGCAGAGGAGAGTAATCCATGGTTGAGCCAATGATGCGCTGCTTGCCTTGCTTCCTCTTCTGCTCCTTGCGCACTGCAAGGGCTTTTTTGTTCACAATCTCTTTGGGATAGAGTGGCGGTGGTCTAACGCCGCCGGTACTCTGTGTGGTTCTGGTGTCCTCGTGTTCTCGGGACTCTCGATCTGCACCACAAAAAACAACAACACAAAGAGGTTATTTTTTTGTACATCCAGCAAGTGTAACTGGAATTCTCTTACGTTCACGTGTCTGGGTGCATGCTCAATCATCCAGGTAAGGAAATCCCAAAAAGTTGATTCTGTTCACCTGGACTTAGCGTAATATGCTACGTCCAGATGATAACAATCAACTTTTTGGTGTCTTGTACGTTAAAGTTCAGAAAAGTCAGAAATTTATGGAAGCCCAGTGGTAGCATTATTATTACTGGAATTTTTTAGTAAAAAAAATTAGATAAATCTATTTTTAAATATAAAAAAAAGCGTATATTTGGATCTTTAAATTAAATACTTTAGCTTTTACACACTAAACAAAATCATACATACACAAAGAGCAAGAGAGACAAGCAACTAAGTCTCCAACAAAGTTTCTTCTCACTTTTCTCTCATATTCATTCCTCATATCATTTCACGGTAGTTGCTTTAACTGGAGGTTAAAAGATTTCTGTGCCCTATCAAATGACATTAATAACATATTAATGTACACTATTAACAGTGATATGAGATTTGCATTTGCAATGTTTAAGAAACAGAAAAATATCAAAGTTTAGGATATTATTTGACATTATTGATTAGTCATCTTCTAAATAAATGATCAATTCTGCTTCTTGTCGGTCCTTCCCACACACAAACGATACCAGGTGGGTGCTTTCCCCAGACTTTGTGCCAGCTGTTGTTTAACATTTGTTTAGGGAGGAGGGAAAGCTGCAGCTCTGGCCAACAGCTGAATAACTCCTACTGGTAAGAGCAAAGTTTTAAATCATCTTTTTTTGCCCAAGCCCCACTTATCAAAGGCCCCTTTGCTCAGGACTCTCTGTGCGGGGAAAAAGACACAAGATATCTAGAAAAATATGTACAAAGTATTTGCTGAGCAGTCTACCAACAACACATCCTCTCATAACTTTTAATATCTATTATATGAATGTGAGACATGGCGGTCTTCACACATGAATCCAGACACACTGATATTTATGAGCATAAAGACCTCTACTAATTGGGAAGCCTGGATCACGTGTTGCGTGGAAAAAACTGCTAACATGTTATCTGGGCTAAACTGTAACTGGGCCCGAGGCCCCTGTGTGTAGTAACTTTATAGCGATGTGTCCCACATTAAACTGATTCAAATGTCAAGCTCAGGAAAATCCAGTTGCGCCATGGACTCATATAAATGCTTGTACATTTGTGTCACATTGTATGCACTCCTTAGATGTAATTTCAGCTCCCCCAGGGGGCACTGTAGTCTCAGAGATCTGAAAGTCCCTTTTGACAGGATATTTACAGGTTGAGGTCCTTTATCCTTAACCCAGTCCCTCCCCTCCCCCTATTCCTATCTTTGGGGCTCAGCCTCTTAAGCCTGGACCCCCAGCCAGAGGTTCTTTGAGGCCACAGAAAGAAGCCCTCTACTTCCCCCCTCTTGGCTTAGCTGTACCATAAGTACTGAGTTATTGTGGGGACTTTGCCAGGCCCCAAATGGCTGAAGCCATGGTGCCAGTGGATGACCCTGGTTATATTTATCTGACAAGGAAACCCGCCGTGGTGCACGGGGCCAGGCGCACTGATCCAAAGAGGAATGTTGGCTGCAAACTATATGGCCAACTGCTGTTGGAAGACAAATCAACTTCCATACATGAATATGTTACTTATGAATATAACAATATGTTAGAAATGTGACTTAACAAGTTGCCATGACTCTGACTGGCCTCTTGGTCGAGAGCCAGCCTGGAGAAAGGCGCTGAGACGTAACAAGGATACGAGCTCAGAGAAGCTGATGTTCAAAGAGCCTGACACAGCATGAGCGTCTGGGAGTCTTTGGGAGGGGAGGGGGAGGTGGGGGCTGGAGGCAGGGTGATTACCAGAATTGGGTCTTTGGCTTCTGCGCTGCACTGCCGTCTCTTTGAAATTAATCTCACAACTCATGACTTGGCAGGCCTCAGTTTGTGTTTAGATATGTCCTTGTGTCTCCCCGCTCAGACTAAGGGGCTATTGCGTGCTATAAATAAACACGTCAAACAAGCATTCTCATGTACACCGTGCATGTGACCACTTTGGAAAACCTTTTTATTTCAGCTGTACACTCTAATGCTTTCTCGGGTCGCTTGATTAAAATGACACATTACTGGCTGTTTTTTTAACGTGCATTCTTGTTTCATGTGCTATTTCATTGGGGCATTTAAATGGTCGAAGTCGGTCGCTTTGAGAAAATGCCTGTCTGGAGAGAATACGGTTAACACTGCGGGACAGATGAAGGTTTTTAAAAAATTCATGCAGTTTTCGAAAAGACAATGGTGCCTGACTTCCATGCTTGCGCTCAAAAGAAAAAAAACAAAAACACAAAAATTCATCTTTTCTGATGTGGCCTCTTAGGCTCCGCCACAAAAACTCAGTTTTTCCATGCTAAGGGTACCCAGCTTGTAAAGGAGGCTTAGAGGGTCTGTGTTTAACTCCTGAAACTCGGCCAAGATGCTGGACGGGGGCCAAGTGAGCCAAGTCATGTGCATCTCTTCCATTGAGCCGAGCCCAAAGCCGTGCTGCTATCGCTTCTCCCTCTGCTCAAGCTAAAGATTTCATTAGCGCAAGAGGAGTGGAGCAGCCAAAGGAGGTGCACCTGATACTCCTCTGTTTAAAAATTAACATCTGCACACAATTATGCTTCATGAATATCCCAAGTTTCTTATGGGCAGAAGTCCAAGAATGAAAGATAAGCTGCCCCTTCTTTTGATTTTTCTCTCCACTGGGTCTTTAAGACTGTAACAACATCGTTTAGAAAAAGGAGAAAAAAAACAGGACAATGGATTCTCCCACCTTCCATTGGATTTCCCAACATTACACCACGTTTGTTACGTCTTGCCTTTGATAACGTCAGCCTGTGCCCTGCATCTGAAATTACATCTTTACAAGATGTAAGAGAGCGGTGAATAGAGGTGCTGTTTAATCTCATCTGGGGGTAGGACAAGATAATTGTGGGGATAAATGAGCCTAAGGGCATCTGTTATATAAAGCACAACGTTAGTAAGCCATCCCTCTGTGTCACACTGCCTCCGCTACTTAATATTTGAAAGCAAGGTCACGGCCCAATAACCCCGCAGTTTCTAGAGCAGAAAAGGAGGTGTGAACAAGCCAAGAGGGATTGTGTGAGTCACTGAGGAGTGTGTGCAGCAGCATTAAAGTTATCTGACGAGAAAAGGAAATGGGTCCAAATTGTGGCAAAGTTGCCAGCGGAGAGCTCTTTTGTGGCAAGAGTTTTCCGATAAAATGAAGAGTTCGTTTCAGTGGCATAAAGGAATGAAATGGCATGAATAGCCATTTGAGTTTTCATTAAGCGGTTTTGATCCAAAAAAGCCAACAAGATACGTCCTCTGCACATGACATGACAGATGCGCAGTGGTTTCATGAGAAGGATTAAGAGACCGATGACTGAAAAAGGCTCACTTCCAAACCAGCTGGAACAGTGAGAAGATCTGGACTTTATCAAATATTCTGTCCAGGATTTTTTTTTTTTTAACCACAAGTGCAAGTGAATTATGTTTTGACCTGCATGTCCTGTTGTTTCACTGGGATTTCTGTTGTTCGGCCTTGTGCACGCTCTCAATCAGCTTCTGAATATGCAGGAAATAACAGTTCCCATGGTATTGTGCACGCAGAATATGTTCATTGCAATCAAAAAGTTTCCTGCTTTTCTGAATGCATGGTATAAATAGCAGCAAGAACAATTCAAGGATTATAAATTACAAAACAGGGCCTATGAGAGGATGCAAAAGCTTTCAAAGAAGGAAATGCTGCTATAGGTAAGCAAACTTCCTGACCTGTTTACAGCTTCCGTGACGCTAAACGCTCGGTTTTATGTTGCAGAGCATTCGAAAAGTAAATTATTAGAGTAAGGCGCATGGCTGCTCTACTCTACATTGCTAATTTTGGTCTGAGGTCTCATCCCATATCTGAATTTGGTTTTCAGCAAGCCACATGGACAGACGCAACCTCTTTTTGGGTCACCATTACCACAACACAATTGCTGGGTGTGACGACGTTCTGACTCCCCAGTGGCAGAAGAAGCTATTTTGGCGAGCGTTGAGCGCTGTAGAGTGGATGTACTGTACAGGGAGAACGAGGGGGGGGGAAGAAGTCCACAGTGGGTGAGAAACTAGCTGCTTCTTCAAATCAAAACTGAGAATCAGTCAGCATACAGTTTAAGGAATCACTACATGGTCGTTTAGGAGAATGGAGTCAAACTTTTTAGAAGCTTGTTGTACTGCTCACTTTAAAGAGTCCTCTACAAGGACAATGATATGATTTTGGTCTAGGATGTAACCAAGTGTTGGAGTGAGATTACAATATCCAGATCAGGTCAAAACACATGTGACATCATCATAAAATCCTGCACCACAGTGAGAGTTGATTTCTTTCACAACCGTTGCCACCGGCAGATTAGGTGTCAGTGACCGGTAAGCTGTACAAATACCACTGTAAAATTTTATTGAGAGAATTCAAGCAAGCGTGCCAAAGAGGGTATTTGATTGCCAGCAACAACTCCAGTGGTGTTGACTCTCAATCTGTACCTGGAAAAAAAAAAAAACACTCAGTAGTATCAATGTCTCATCCAAGAAATCACTTCCCTATCTTTTGCCACGAATTGCGAGCTTTTCAAGTGGTCATGTGATATCTTGGCGAAATGATCTTTCCAATAACTCTGCCCAGCACCTGCAGCACACGAGCTGCAGCATGATAAGCTTTCACTGCACTGTCTCAGATGTTCAAGGGGAAATGGATGGAGAGCCGCATACAGTCTTTCCTTTGGCATGAGCCCGTCATGAAGCTGTGAGGCAGCTGGAGTCACTCGTGACCGGAGCTATATCTAACGTGGCATGTCTTCATGCAACGTACACAGCAGACAGAGTACGGTGGCTGGTTGTCATTAGTCTACAGTTGGAGAGAGTCAGCGTTTGCATCAGTTTCTCAGCTACAGCCGAATAACCCGCCGTGCCAGGGACGATGTGAACGTGGAAAAAGCAGATGGTAATGCTCAAGAATTGACTAGCATTCTAAAATTATGTGACGACAAGTGTCACCGAGGCTGAAACTGTCTGGCAGCAGCTAAAAACTGCATCGACACACACATTAAGAATCTGGACAAATGTAAAAGTATTAAAGTTGTCAGTAAAGGCAGCAGGTTTTCTGTTGCTAGGCTAATAAGAAGCATAGTATTTCTGTCCATGTTTGAGAATAGTATTCTGGTTTTGGAACCACTCCCTAATCATCTTTTGTTTCTTGGCAAAGAGCAATCTGTTAAAACATAAGGCCTTTTCAGAAGCTTGAAGGACGGGAGGCCTGCTGCCATGAAGTCATATCTGTTGGCAAGCTTTCTGGGGTCTGATTCACTCACAGGGGGCTAACAAAGTCTAAGTGCCCCGGGAGCACATACCACCTCCTGTGCCTTACAATCCAAGCCACTCCTGGGATCACAGTGCAAGAGCAAAACATGAATTAATGCACTGCTGGGACATGAACCCAGACGCAGAGTGATGGCCAGGATTCTTGTTCTTTAAAAGGGAGGGGGGAGCTGTGGACTAGAGGATAGCAAAGATTCCTCCCCGCCATTGTTTGACTGTCCCAGTCAGTATTTAGTGGGCTGCAGCGCTCGTGGCCTCACGAGTGCGGTGGACACTTGAGCTCCTCCTCTCTGTGTCTCTGTGTTTGCCTTGCTCAGCTGGTACAGCGCGCAGACAGCTGCAACCCCACACGACAGGAAACCAGAAGCTCACCTCACGAGCTCCCGTCCACAGAGCTGTTTGACAGAAGGCCCTTCAGAGGAAAGAGCGCGCCGGAGGCATTCTGCTGAATCATTGCGCTGCGACTGAGAGCCCATGCAATGAATGCACCGCCCGGGGCAGGAAAAGATGCTCCGGTTACCTCCGTGGACCAACATAGAAGCCAGGTTCTACGCGTGTGTGTGAGTGTGTGTGTGTGTCAGCACAAACCAAAGTGAGACAAAACTGCCTGAGGTGTCATCACATGCAATACACACCCAGAGACACACACAGCCCCACCCAAGTATATGTAGCAGCAAATACACACAAACTTGGAAAACAAACACAAATGACTACATCATTTCACACACTGACTGAAGCTTTACAAAACCTGCGATTGGCTGAGTGTTTTGTTACGGCAGTCATAGATGGACCCATAGAAGAGAGATGAGGGGTTGCTCTCAGGGTGGACATAACCTCATGACTCCATCAACAGTATACATGAACCTAGTCGTAGCCTATTTGACAGAGGGAGGCTTGTAGCCAAAACCTTTGTGGTTTCCACCTACTTATCTAGTTGTTGACAAGCTGCTAAAACTCTGAGTGAAGGTGGACCTGTCTGCTCCACTCAGAAATATCCTAAATCATTCAAGACTGTTGGCCCAGCTCTCTTTCTCCCGCCCTCTCTCTCTCTCTCTCTCTTTCTGTATGTCTATCTCGTCTTTCTCTCTTTTCTCTCACGCACACAGATTTAGTGGTAATCCGACTCGAAACACCACCCATAGGGGTAGCCTGCAGACCCAAATCTGCCTAAATTCTGCTTTAACGAGATCCAAAGTTTATAGAGTGGCAGCTCATTTCTTCCCATACAGTAGAAGCCTTTTCTTTGTTCGTGGATCGATTTCACAGTTTAAGCAGTTGGACGGGAAAGGCGCAAAACAGAGAACAGCTCTGGCGTGTGGATGGAAAAGGGTCTTTGACAGACACTTGTTAGAGCTGGATGTTAAAGGAGGCTGAAGCATGAACTCCGTTTTCATCTGAATATTCCTTATATAAAATAAACCAATATTCAGTCTACGGCCACCTTTCGTGTGTGCGTCAATAGAAAAGAGACTAAAAAAACTGTTTCAAAAGGACTGTTCGCCTGTAAATATTTTAAAGCGGGGACTCTCTGGATCATTGTCAACCACTTTCTGGTTTCGCTAAACCGCAGTCTGACAGCCACTGCCCCGCATTGCAGGCGCAGCTAAGCCGGGACACGCCATGTGCGTTCACCACAGCTAAGCGTCGATCCGCCCGCAGCAGATTAACCGGCACCGGGCGACACGAGCGGGGTGTTTGTTCACGCCGAGTTATTATTGTGGAGATTCAGCCCGATAAAACTTTTGTGTTACACCTGGATGCTCAGCCTGACACCAGAAGGAGCATGTGTGCTTTGCGCAGAGAGCCGGAATGAGCTCCTACTGCCAGTTGATTCAAGTTAATCAGATGCCACCTCAAACCATCTGTCAAACAAACGCCGTACGGTACCGGCTGCTTGCGCTCCACGACTCTGCGCTTCTTTTACATGGAAGAAAGCTATTTCGGGTAGTCTATGTGAGGAGGCAAGAACTGAGAAAAGGGGTTGAATTTCATTCAAGAGGGAGATTTTTGCGTTTAATAAAACAGAGCAGGCTACTGTGCTGCCTTTTGGTTGGTCCCTCAGGCTGCAGCAGCCCTTCTCAGAGTAACACACGCTGGATCCCGGCGTGGGACAAGATGTCAACAAACACTGATAAACAGAGGAGAGAGAGAGAGAACACCCAGCGGGTCCCGATGCACACGAGACGTTTACTTTTCTCACACATTTTAAACCCTCGTTCGCTTTCAAGCATGCATTCAGTCACCCAGCAGTGCGCGTCTTACCTATGGGCGGGTGGGCAGGTTTGTATCCTTTCTCGTTGGTGCACACTCCCCTGCCGTGAAGAAGGGCGTGCAGGGGTTTCTCCTCCCCGCTCCTCGGCAGGCAGCGGAGGCCCTGGGCGCACGTCCCGGTGTAAACGCCGCACGCCTGTCCCTCAGACAGGGCGCACGTTAGGCAGCAGCCGCAGCCCGGCTCCTTGACCAGCTGGCAGCCGACCGGCACCGGAGGGCACATGGACAGCGCCTTCTGGTCACAAGGCTCGCACGGAACGTATGAGCCCAAGCACCCCGACAGCCCCAAGATAAATGTCACCAGGAGGCAAAAACTCAGAAACATTGTTGGCGTTCTCTTCAGTTATAGCTTAACCTCAATGCGAAGAGGAGGGGAAAAGTAGCCTGGTCTAATGAACACAATGCCTCAGTCAGATAATCCGATTTTTACAGTTAAAGCCAAGAGTCTTTATCCAAGAGAGTTGCTATCTATAAAAACATTAATGGTAAGCTGTTTCTGTGAAGGCTGCAGACAGACTTTAAAGGACCAATTAAAAGTACGTGAGCTATTTTTCCCCCCGAAATGTTGTCCTCTGCTGGAGCAAAGCAATTCTGCGCACAAAATCTCTCCCCCCCGACTGTTTGGACTCTGGTACTTTCTCCACCACAGGTTTCTTGAGCAGACTGATCAACTTGAGAGCAGCCTTGCCTTTTAAAAAACAGCCCAAACCCCTAACTATGAATACGCTAAACAGCAGGGAGGGGAGGCGCACTTGTTCCACAGTTTGGCATGTGGCCAAACTTTTTTTTTTTTTTTCAGGAGCAGGAGGATCGCTCTTTCACCCTGAAGGCTGAGCTGATGCCGAGGTGCAAGAGGCAAAAGGCAACAGCAGCCCTCATCAAAACATTTCAGCTCGTCGAAACCTGTAGGCTTCTGTACTGCCTATAGAAGTAATTCACACGTTTATCCTGTAATAAAGTCTCACACTTAAAACGCTACCCCCCCCCCCCCCCCCCCCCCCCCACCCCTTCACA
>VOQK01008497.1:9036-24876 GCA_015052645.1 Benitochromis conjunctus | reverse complement strand
TTTGGACTGTGGGAGGAAGCCGGAGTACCCGGGGAGAACCCACGCAAACACGGGAAGAACATGCAAACTCCACACAGAAAGACCCCGGCCTGATGGTGGAACTGAACTCAGGACCTTCTTGCTGTGAGACCACAGTGCTAACCACCGTGCTGCCAGAGAAACTATCCATCCATCCATTCACTTCCGTTTATCCTTTTCAGGGTCGCGGGGGGCGCTGGAGCCTATCCCAGCTGTCTTGGGGTGAGAGGCGGGGTACACCCTGGACAGGTCGCCAGTCTGTCGCAGGGCCCAGAGAAACTAATATAGCCAAAATCCCAAGAATCCCCCACTACCGTTATCATCATAGCAGCTATTAACTAAGCTCAGGAAAGAGTATATAAGGTATATAAGATGTTAGTAATAGGGGAGGAATTTTCTAGAATTGGATGCCTACATTTGTAGGAAGTAATTAAATCAGAGTTACTAACCTGGTAATAAGTACACAGTACTTGTATTTCAATTAATTTATCTAGATTTACCTATACTGCCTTCTTATTACAGTAGTAACTGCCAAACAAGATGCTTTTATTTACATATATTTATAATGCAAATAGTTATTCAGGCTCTGAAAGGAAGGGTTACCATCATTTTTTGGTATCAGGAAAGGGAAATGTGCTTTCTGCTGAGCAGAAACAAATCAATCTAAGCATCCAAAAGACTACAGCACATAATCAGTCAATAAGAATCATGTTAAATTCAGTTCATGATAAATCTTTCAAATCAATGAATACTGACAATTCAGAGATTCCGATTTTTTTTGTCCCCCTATACTAAATAGCACAGTCAAACATACACTGGCATGTTTGTTTGCTGCAGTTATGGACTGAGTGTTGAGGAGGTGTTTACATCTGTATTCACAGTGAAGGACATGTGGGAGTTGGGCATTATTTCTCTCACCTCAAATGATAATGTTTTCTTCATATACTGGGTGTTGCTTGTCTCTTCGTGTGAGGGGGCAGACCTGCACCTTTAACTGTGCTGACAGGTTGCCAGAACATGCTGAGAGTGTTGAAGTTTTTTTTCCTTTTCACCCCTTGCTATTTTTACTTTCTCTTGCTGGTTAGTTTTAGGCACTGAAATGATTTGGATAGGGTAGGAAAAGATTGCTCTTTGGGTTAAATGTGCCGGCCCCAATGTGCCATTATACTATGTGTTGTGGTGTGTCAAGCACCACTGTAAGAGGTCACGTTAACTGAGATGAACTATTTAACTGAATCGGCCCTTTAGAAATCTTTTGATTAACCAGTTGATGCTGTATTATATTATAGCTATTATTTCATTATTATTTCAGCTTTGCTCCTCTAGTTATCTTTTCTTTAATATTGTACAATAGGCTTCCACTGCTACAAAGAAGAAGCTGTTGTAAAAATGAAAAATACATTTCCTTTTTGTGCATGTGCAGAAAAAAGATTTAAATGTAACACACAGTTTTCTTCTTTGTATCAGTGACACTGACACCCACACTCTGTGTCGAGTCACAGGGGCACATTATGACACATTATGTACACATGGATGTGGTTAATCAGTAGCACAAACCAGAATCGAACTCAGTCAGATGGTTCAGTGTCATTCATCTCAGCTGCAAGTCCTGAAAGGTAGATGTTACATTTTCGAGACGATAACCAATCAGGTTCAGGCGGGTTTAATCAGATTCAGTAACACTTCAAAGAACAGTAATTAAATTTTATAGTTGTAACTTCAGCTGCACAGTGCAGGAATTCAGCTTTACAGTTTTCTTCTTTCTATCTGTACACAGATTTTCACCCAAGGTCAAGTCTTACAATTTTGTCACAGATTTTATTTAAGAGTCTGATGCATTTTTTTTCTATAAACTTCAGTGTTTACAACACGCACACAGGATCCAACCTCTTATTCACATATGGTATGTTATAAATAACAATTACAAATAACAAGCAAATAACAATAACAAATAATCAGAATTAGCTGTGAACATCACATCATTTAGTCCATTCTTACAGGATTGGGATTATTTTGTATGTTAGGCTATGATTATGCTGCTGCAATTAGCAATCTAAATATCACAGATACTGAAATGTGCTTGAGACAAGATATTTTGAAATTTTCCTGCTTAAATGTCAACAGGCAGATTCACGTTGCATTTTTTATGTGGTTGTTTCCATTCTGTCTTTAATTTAGTTTAAATGCCACAAATCAATAAATAAATTGAGAGTCCTAATTGGCACTACAAGCTCCTAGTTGAGACTTTGAGAAGATTTGTAAAGTCTATTTTAAAAAAGGACAAAAAAAGGAAAAAAAAAACCTTCAACCTGAGAAAATTACGAAGGTGGTTCATTGTTATGTTTAGATGTTATTATTTCAAGATCACCAGTTGAATGAATGGTAGAGGAAGAAGTAGACTGATTGTCCACAAAAGTCCAAGTTCACGTTGTGAATGATCATTTATTCAAAATGTTACCAAAATGAAAATACAGGAAAATTATTAGGAAAATGTACCTAGAATATGAACATAAAATCAGTGTTCTGTGTTATAATGTCCATTGTGACAATATGAATCATTATGTCGTTTGACTCTCTTCATGTCAGGGCTCTTTTGACCCAGCATTTTGAGTTTATTGTGGGTTTTCAAGCAAGTTCAAGTTTTACAGTTTAGCTTTGAGTTTAGTTCTTTCTATGGTTTGGTTTCCTTTGCGTCACCATCTTTGTGTCCCTCATTCTCCAGGTCCTACTCGTATCATTGTGCCTTGTCTCCCTTTCCCCTTCCCATGTTCCCCTCCTTGTGTTTCATTCCATGTCTCCTCTGTCTGTCACGTGCATGTTCTCTCCGGATCGCCATGTCTCTCTCTCCCTCAGTGTCTTGTCTCCCTTTACTGTTTCCATGTTTCCCTCTTTATGTTTCCTCCCTTTCCCCCCCCTGTCATGTTCCCATGTGCGTTCTTTCCTCCCAGCCCTGTGTCAAGCCGCATGTTTTAGTATGCGTCTTAGTGTTTCCTGTTTTATTTTGACAGTCTCTCATCCTGTGTTCAGTGTGTTCTGTTTTACTTCCTCTGCCATTATGTCTATTCATCCCAGCTGTTCTCCCCATGTGTTTCTATACCAACATCTTTATACATTGTGTGAGTTTCTCTATGTTCACCTCAAATCTTCAGAGTCTGCACATGCAGACTCTGACGCTTAATAAATAAATAAAGTTTGCAGATCTCCCCTTCAAGGTCATCTTCTTGTATGACTCTGGACAGTGGTGGTGGTGTTGCTCTTTAATCATTCCATGGACATCCAATTCTGTCCCCTTGCATTTGTGTCATTCAGTGAGGATCAAGTTGCAGGGAGCCAAACCCAGCAAGTTAGACTGGTTGATGTTGCTAAACAGCTTGCCTTAGTGCAAGTGTTTCTTGTCATATTTCCTCTATCACAATCCTGGAAGAGAAATTGACGGTGCACGGTACTGTGAAAACAACATTTTCCTGATCTGATATGTCTTCTTTGAGCTCAGAAACTATGGATTACAGAGAACTGCATCATTTAACTACAAACTGCACTTTAGTTACTGGCCTGTTGCAGGAGACCCAGCTTTCTTCAACTGTGATGATCTTGCTTCAAATTGGGACAGTTTGAAACAGAAGTTGAAAGTTTGCGATCTAAGGTCGCTTGAATTAAAATTTATAAATTCATAATGTGAGTTATCATAACGGGACTTCATGGAAGTAAAGTAGCAGGCACTGAAAGGGCATCTGGAGGTGCATGAGAAGAAAGAGGTGCATTTTTTATACACCCCGGAACTTTTTAGTGATACTTTTTTACATTAAGCTCATGTCCTTTTTTCTTTGCATCGGGCTCTTTATATGTTTCATTATTTTCACCAAGAAGACTGTTTTTTGTAGTGTTTGCACGTATGAGTGCATGCATGCTATTTGTTCTGTCTGTAAACACTGCAAACTCACAAAATTTTGAATGAATACTACAAACTTTGTAGAAGTGTGGAGTGATATCATGTTGGCAATTCATTAAAAATTGGCTTACATCCACCAAGGTCTTCAAGGTAAACTTAATGATTTATTGGTTGAAAGTTGATAAACACCCTTATAAATTAGACACTATGACTCTAAGTATGGTGTGTATTGTCAGCAAATAGAAAGTACCATTTAACCCTCTGTGGTCTATTGACGCGCCGGCGCGTCACACCAAGATCGGCGATAAAAGGGGGCGGGGCATGGGGGCGGGGCCGCAATGCGATTCCGTTTTGATTTGTGTTGACAGTGCATATTGCCCTAGACCCCAGAGGGATAAAGATTGAAATATTTTAATAATATAAATATGACCTTTCCTTAAAAGCCAATCAATGGTTTTCAAGGTCAAACTTTTATAAAATGTCTTATCTTTAAAACATTTAGGAAATGATACCAGTATATGGGGATTCTAAATATCAGATTATTGTTTTAATCTAAATATGTCACATTTGACTTCTGACCTCATGGTCTCAAATGTGCCAAATCCATGGCATCAAATCATGAAAAAAATCATATTCAAGTCACCCAAATTAAAAACATTCACGGCACGAATAATTACTCTGCTGCTGTTGCTGCTGCACCACACAATATTTGCTTTCAATACCTGGCAAAAGGTCATCTGGCACATATAATAGTTGTATAGTCTGTGTAAATAAGTGGCATATCCAGAATTTGGTCAGAAAATATAAGGAGCATGAGGAGGGTGATGAAGAGCCTCACAAATTTGCAGATTCTGTAAGGAAATCATTTATGGCTAAATAAAGTGTCTGCTTTTGTGGGCATTCTGCCTTGTTTGCAGAGAGCCAAGAGTGGTGGCCAACCTCTTCCAAGGCCCTCAAGTGCAGGGATGCATTTTTAGTTCATTGCCAGCTAGTCATATACTGTAAGCTAGCCGGACCTCACTCTTGAGACCTGTCAGGCATAAGGAGCTAGCTCAAGAGCTCGGAGTCTGGCTAGAAGTCCTGGACTGAAGAATTAAAGAGTACAGCTGTGTGTCACAGCAACAAGGGTAAAAAAAAGCTGAGGAGAGGACTAATGTGAGGAGCAGTTCTACGGTAAACGCAGATGGCTACAATTACATTTACTGGTGACTGACATTTTCTTTTTGTTTGACTTTGCAAAAACAGGAAAAGAAAAGGGACGAAAGCCAAAATCCCCATAATATTAGTTGTTGTGTTGGACTTAATAATCAGGTGTTATTGTGTCAGTTCCCTGCAACATCTCTCATTGTGCTAATAAATCTGTACCTCACTGTTAGCCATTCATTGTCCTCCAAGGACTGAGACTTTTTCAAGGATTGAGCTTCAGGTTTCCACTTTAACAAGTGTTTGATGATAGATAAATTATATGGGGGGTCCAATAACCATGACCCTTAATTTTCTTTTTCATAGGTATATGTTTATAGTTTGAGCAATCTAACATTGGGTGCATATGTTTACGCTTGAGAACAGCCTTGGCCCTTCCTTTATGTTTGATTCTATGACAGTGTGTTTGAATGAAAGCTTCAGGCAGATTCTGTTTGTTGATGAAAGAAATAAAAGGAATCTAAAGAAGAAAGAATTTGCAGCAACAGTACATTGCATCTGACAGTTTCTATACATTACAGGTCCTTAGTGATAATGGCTGTGAGACTAACTTGTTGTTGAATGTGTAAATGATCTATCACATATGACACAAATAGCCTTGTTATTTTCAAAAGATGGTGAGGTCTTTGTGCTACATGGTCTGAATAATGATTTTCTTACCACAGTTAGGGTCAACAATAACTAAAATTACCTGTACACGCACACAAGTAAGTAGCCTATTGGTGGAAATCAGGTCAATGACACTGGAGAATATTTCTTTGTAGTGCAGATGTACGTATAGAGCACCTAATATGCTCAAAATAATCTTTTCTTCTTTCATACAGCCTTGCTCCGGGGGTACTACGATGCACTACCCCCGTTGGCCCACTACTTAAAACACAGCTATTACTCATAGAAAATGTATATAATTAAAAGCAAGACCACAAAAACAGGAAGTCGTGCTAGAGTTGTGTTAGAGAAAAAACAGAGCACCAATAGTACCAGAGTTGAGCCTAAAACTTTAGTAAGAACATCTCCAATTGCTGAGGTGGCTTTAGATGAATACACAGTTCAAAAAACCTAAAATAAAACCTTGTTTTCTTTTAGAGTCCAGGTCAACTTTGAGTGTTAGTAAGCATGCCAAACTAAAGCATGGTTTCTCACAAACATGAACGTACATTTATTACAGCTACACCCAATTATAGCTGGTAGTAAATAAGATCCATTTAGAGCAAGCCATGTGGCAGTTCAGCGAGACCATACTGCAGTCCATTAAAACAAATATGTTTTGGGGTAGATGTTACTTGGGTTAGCTACAGTGGAGCGAAAAAGTAAAAAGTAAATGTTGTTTGGATGTTGGTAGTATAATTCAATAATTCATGTGCCTGGTTTTTAAATTTTAGCATGAGCAGAAGATGCAATTTTAGCGAGAACAGGCCGTGTTGTTGGCGAATTTCTGAGTTTTTACTCAGAAATTCACCAACAACACGGCCTGTTCTCGAACACAACCAGGTGAGCAGAACACGCTGCACAGCCACAGCAACAAAAATGAAGAACACTGGAATACTGTGGATTTGAAGCATTTATCTTTTATAGGTGACATTCAGACACTGGTTTTTGAGCAGACACTACATGCCATGGATACATGGAATTTATGGCTGATTCATGAATTCATTACCCCTGCAAAGAAACTTATGTGACTGTTCTGTCTGTTTTGGTTTTTTCGTATGACTTTTAAAGTTATTATGTAAAAGGAGAGGTGGTGGAGATGAAGCTTGCACCAGCTTAGAAGCGATTATTTTTGAATTTGGAATCAATCTACATGGCAAACTGAAACAAGCACATTTCTGAGGAATATTTTGATTTTCTGTTTCTCAAAAGGATATTAATAATTAATCTGCATTCAGATATATTTCATGGTCCACAGACTCAATTGTACTCAGTGTTCCCTCTGTTCAGTGTCTAGTCTGTGTCTCTGTGTCTGTTGTGTACTTCCTGTTTTATTTTGACAGTCTTGCTCTCTGTTCAGCCTCTGTTCCCCGCCTTGTCTGTGTAATTAGTACCAGCTGTGTTTCCCTTCTGTCTCCTATTTCCTGATTACTCTATCATGTATTTTAGTCCTCTGTCATCCCCTGCTTGTTGTCACGTCGTACCCTCAAACTCCCCTGTGTGTGCTGTAGCCTTACCAGTTTAGTTTTCTGTTTTGACTTATGCCAGCAATAAAACTGAGTTCTTTGAGTTTACGTTTCATCTCCACGAGTCTGCATTTGGGTCCTCCTTTCCTGCCTGCTGCACACAGACCATGACATTCAGCCTTGGTAAAGGTATACAATCATAGACTGCTTTTATTTAAGAAAACTCAATCTACTTACATCTCTATACAGATCTAATCTTTTCTTGATTTTGTGTCTCCTGTGCAGTCAAACTTCAGTGGACTTTAAATCAAATTAGTTATATAGTGTATTGATTGAGTAAGCCTGTTTCCATTGCACTTTATTGGTTTACTTTGATCGGTACAGATAACAACAGTTTGTGAAATTGGTGCATGGCTCTATTCAGAGCTTTTTTTTAACCCAAAAACACAAGATACAAAAAACTCAAACTTTATCAAAACTGGGAACAACTTAGCTCAGGCAACACGGACACTCTGAGCATACAGCTAGATGGATGCCACGACAAAGATCAGAGGAAAAATCAGACAATATATATACACACACAGGATAACAAGGGAACAGGCCACAGGTAGGAAGACAGCTGACACAAATCCAGGTTAACGAGACAAGGGAAGCAAAACGTAACATGATACACACCAGACAGGAGACTATCAAAGTAAAGCAAGAAGTAACACACACTGTGACTAAGACACATGGGCTTGACACAGGGAACAGAGAGAAACACATGAACAAGACAGACTAAACATGTGACGTGAAACACAGGGCAGGCATGAAAACAGTAACCTAAAACTAAGCCCACAGCTGACAAATACTGAGCGTAGCAGAATGATAAACAAAACCTGGAACACAAACTTAACCACACAAAAGCCCGAATGACAACAAATACAAAATTCAGAACTGTAATATAAAGACAACAAACCAGAAAACTCCCAAACAGTCCCAAAACTCAAAACCCTGGGTCACAGACCCAGGAACACGACATCTTGTCATTACATATATTACCAATAGTTTGGCCTCATAAAGCAAAGATCTATTCTATATTATGTGTATACAATGCCTGAGCTCCACTGTTGTCCAAAAGCTATTGAAAACATATCAGCGAGACACACAGTCAAACGGGCTGGCTCATTCTTTCATTACAGTGAACCCACAAACTGCACTCTCATATATATTGTTGCTGTAAATACTTGTGAGCTCTTCAAACGTTAATTAGTCAGCAGCTGGCAAGATCTTTTAAATAGAAAGACAATTATCTACTTCAATTTGAGCGATGGTTGCTAAAAGCGTAGTGCCCAGCGGATCAGAGAAATGAATCCGCTTTTGTGGTGTCCCAATGCAACCTGTAATGTGCCGATATTAAAATTGGAAAGGTAATGGTAAAACTGCAGGGCGCTGATCAGTCATTGTGACGTAATGTTAGAAATGCAGGACACTGAATTTTATGGTGACACGTCATGTTTACATGTCTCAGAATGAAGACTGTTATCATTTACAATTCAAAGTAATCCTTATTTCTTATATAGTGGTCCAGAATTTAATGGAAATTTTCACATACAAGGTCTTGACTAGTAAGCCCCTATCATATCTTAAGGACCTCATTGTCACATAGAGTTTTCCACTGTGGTTGGTAGAATTTCTAATCCAAAGCTCCCACTTTGGATTTGAGAGACAGACACACTGTCTGTTTTTAAGACTGTGTATAAAATTTTCATTTTAGATAAAGCTTACAGTTAAGGCTGGAACAGATGACCCCTGAACCCTCTGTTAGTTACTCTTCAATAGGCCAAAGCTCCTGGGGTCTTTCCATGATGCACTGAACGTTTTCTTCTTCAATCGCCTCTTTTTCACTTTTGCATTGCATCATTAGTAGTTTTCATGGCTGTACATGTTATATTCTCACAAATCGAACATGCTAATTTACTGACTATATGCCTTAAAGTTATACCATCATGCCAGCTCTGGTTTGACTTACTGAACAAAATTATATCTCCACAGTTTGCAGTTCGTGGTTCACGAGCTGCAAACCTCTAGTATAAGCAGCCCCAAGCCAAACACCAGTGAATGTATGCAAAGGGAATATTAAGAGCTTCTCACCTGCTTGACATCATATCCCAAAAGGACAAAATTCAGATCTGGAGAAACTGCGAACTTTGACGCTTTAAAAGTCGCCTGTGGGAAGAACAATAATACAAGATGAGTGTGAGCTTTTAGTTGCTGCTGTTGTTTTCAAAATGAGCCTTTTTTTTTTCAGGTTGCTTAACACATACACTTTTCAAACTAGTCATGTCTTGATGCAGCAACATGCACACTCTGATATATCAGTGACTGGAGTTACAGCAAAACTTGAGTGGCCTGAGCTGGGTCACAACGGCTGCTCTTTCCAAAATGTTGCAAAATATGTCATTGAGATATTTAAAAAAAATAATAATTCTTACTTACAAATGTTGTATTTTTCAGCAGAAGGTCTGTCTCATTGTTGCGTGTGTTGACTTTGAAGACGTCTCCATCCCAGCTCCGAAAGATGATTTCTTCCTCTGTCGGACAGATACAGGCATTAATGTGATGTGCAACGTTTGTATTAAAACAGGTTTAAGTTTTTCAGTTCAAAAATGGTGACATACTGAACACTGTTTGTTTGTTTTGGTTTTTTTCCTCCGGACAGGAGAGGTCTGTTTAACACATGCACTTTCGACTGCAGCTGCCTGTGTTTATTTTTAATGTTGCCGTGGCAACCTCAGCCACATGAATTTGTGATGTGGTCCTGAAAGTTTGCATTATTTATATCATTTAAAATTGCATACTTCAGAAACGCTCTCATCTGTCAGATGGGTATCGGGACCAGCTATTTGTTTGTGGATTATGGTCTCTGTGGTTTCTATTGCTTCCGTTATCTCCTTATGTCTTTGTGATATTTTCTTCCTTTTCTTTCTGCGTTCTCCCGTCTTTGTCCTCATGTCTAGTGTTAGTCTTTCTGTCTTCTTGTTATACCTTATAAAGATTAGATTTCTGATGAGCTTTGTTTTGGTTGTACTTTGTGCTTCTTGTTTGCTTTCTTGGTAAGTCTCCGTCTTTATTGTATTTGCTTGTATTTGACTGTTTCCACCTGTGCTTTGTTCTGACAGTTTTATGAAGTCCAGAAGCAGAAAAGGTTAAAATTCATTTTTCAAGGTGCCCGAGGTAAAATTAGTTTTGTCAAAAATAAAACTGATCGACTAATGATAATCTTGTTCCTGATGACCTGCAACAGCTGAACTCACCTTTTGACTCCAGAAAATATTACAGGACTACATTTTCATGCAGCAAAATACAGTTCCAACCCCACACATCCACCCAAGTTGGAAATTAGACCCAAGGTAAAAATTAGACCAATCAACTAAAACACTCGGAATGAGAAGTGCTAGATTCTACAGTGGAAGACACGTTTGTCCCACCGCCTAAGTGATTATTTAGGGTTGTGTGAGTAAAACTCTGTATACTGGTTGGAGAAAGGGTCTGTACTATGAAGTGCGTCACTAATGTATGTTTGTATTATCAGGATTCACTTACTTAACACTGCCAATCAGGGTTACTGGTCACTTGAAGCTAGATATCATCTCACTAAGTTAACCCTGGATTTCCCCGGCAGGCTCTTATGAAAGGGGTGGCCCTGGTCACAATTATGAATAAGTGTCCTGGCAGCAGATAAGCTCATGTTATAAAGAGAGCTAAATTATATAATGAGAAAAATATAGAGAGGTTAAACAAACAATACAGACTGAAAGCAACACATCTGCTGCAGACAAAGCAATAGTATGTGTGTGTGTGAGGGAGGAAAAGCACTGCAGAGTAATTTAGTATTAAAAGCGGTGTATGAATGCATAAGCACTCTATGTGCTTCAGTGAGACTGAATGTTTGATATTTGATACTTTGATATTTCAAGCCAGCAAAAATGTGTAACTGTGTAAGCCAACTTATCAATATCACAGCTCTGTCATTAATTCACAGGAGAATGAGATGAATTGAGGTTTGAATTTATTATTTTATTGAAACAATCTTTAGCACACAGTTTTAGTTTTCTTTCTTTCTTTCTGTTGAAAACTCGGTTGTGTTTAACAGTCAGACCAAAAATAAATGGAAAAATGGAATCTAAATGCAGGATAACCTGCATGTAAAGTACAAATAGGTGCTCTGTTTTAGGATCATAATGTGTACAGAACAATCAAACTTTTGTAGAATTGTTAGCAGCCATTTAAAAAAACAAAAAAAACAATCGAGGAATATAACTGTGTGTAAGAATCTATATTTAGTACTGATGCTGCTCAGCAAAGACATGCCACTGAAAATCTTTAGATGCAGGTGCTGACGGAGTCTGACGGATCATCTGGGAATAGTGACGCTATTTTCTTTAGAACCACTTGGTCAGTGATTGGTGGTGATTTCATACTTGTTGACAGCCTGCTCTGCAGCAGTCAACCTTTTTCTTTCCTTTCAGATTGTTCTAAAACATCTACTGTTAATGTTATTTGTAATGGCTTTTGGCATAAAAATAACACTTCTGTCCAAGGATAAGCAATTTGACTACCAATCATGTGTAAAGACCACAAGTTTAGAATTGCTGGGAGACATTAAACAGGTAAGTCCAGTCAAGTCAGTTTTTTTTATTTATACAGAACATTTAAAACAACAGTAGGTGACCCACTGTGCCTTCCAGGCAAACTTCTTTACATTCCCGGTCTCCAAAAACCCAAATTCAAAAAATACAAAACATAAGCAAACATCAAGAAAAAAACTTTCCTTAACTTTCATAAGTAAACAAAATAACAGCAAAGAAACAAGAGTGTGTAAGATGGATAGGTGCGTGTGTTGCCCCTGAAGAGAGGAGGAGTGAAAAACAACAAGAAACACTTATTTAGTACGGCCTGTCTAAAAAAACCCTCAATTTTCAACAGTAGAAACAATAACAGGAGTTCCTGCAATAACTCTCATCTAATCCCAAACCAGCATTACAGTCCACGGAGGCCGGAATTCCATTAATGCATTTGACAGGTCTGAATCATTTCAAGGCCCCTGTCTCATGTAAATGTCAACGAATAAGCTCGGAGGCATCAATCTCAGCCAAGAAAGCTGTTGACTTGCAACCACTCAAAACACTTTAGAGTATAATGACAGGGAAATAAATATGAAATACAGATGGATTGCTTGTTTTCAACAGGCAAGCAAATCCTCAAAAGGGCTCTTGTCATTTAGAAACTCCTACCCACAGTAAAACAAACCACAATCCAGTTTTTCTTCCATATTTTATATGCAGTGTGTGTAGCAAATTACTGGTTATATAAAACATTTTAAAGCAGGGGTAATTGGAAAATAGGGCTAGTGTCCTCCCGAGCTGAGGACAATTCCTTGAGAAATTGCTTCGAGGATAACGGCAACATGTAATCTCAGATGTGATTAAAGTGTCTCAACTATTCAATGGCTTGCCACTTTTAGGCAGAGGACAAGAATTAAGGAAATACCCACTGCTGATACTGTTTCAAAACGGACAAAAAGTCATTTCTAGCTTCCAAAGTAAATATAACACAGTGAAGAAAACACTAATGCTTCACATTGCAGTACTTTCTCCAAACACTGACGTCCGTGTTGATCGCAATTGATCAATTGAGGAGCGAGCTTTATTTTAAAGGTTAAGTGAATGCACTTCAGGGCTGCAACCAACGATTATTTTCATTGTCACTTAATTTAACCTTTCTCAAATTAGCCAACTAATCATGTGATCTATAACTTTGCATAAACTGTTTTTTTGTTGTCAAAAAAAAAAAAAATCAAAGATATTTACAAACAGCAAATCCTCGTGTTTGAGAAGCATGAAACCAGAAAATGGGACTTCAGAGATTAATTAAAATAGTTGCCAATTAAACAAATAATCCATTACTCAAATGCTTCTTTCTGCTCTGCTGCTCTTCAGTTAAACTGGAGGCACAGAGTTTGAGAGATGTGTTTGTCACACAGGGACTAGTGCGTCTAATCAAACACGATTCTGGGATATCAGAGCTTTACTCATACTCCGAATAAAAGTCTGCGTTTAGAGTTTTATTTGGCATTTCTTTTCAAATGTGACATTTCTTTTAAAATGTGTCAACATCTGGGAAGGGCTCCGTTTGTACTCTGTCACATTTCTTTATTAGACTGAGATGTTGTCAGTTGAGTAATAGGAAGGTAGGGGACGTGTGCTTCAGTCTGTTTAAAGTGCCAATGTTGAAGATTTATTGTTTAAATAATGTCACTATCTGTCAGCAAATGAGGTAATGCAACGGTGAACCTATCATACACTGACACAGTGCAGTACAGTATTTAGCTATTTCCAGTATTGTCTGGATGTCAGTGGCTGTTAGTCCTAATAATGGTCTGTGATTATTGTTGTAAAGTTTTCTCTTCCTTTGTGTCGTTTCATGTTTTATGAGCCTTTTGTGTTTTTCCTGTCTGCATCTTATTGTGTGTGGCTTGATTCTTAGTCCCTTGGTTCTTTATTCATCTTATTTCTTGCTTGACTTTCAAAGATTAGTCCCTGTTGGGTCTTTCTGGGTTTTTTTTTTACCACCTTCCTTTGTTCATCTTTAATTGTTGTTTAATTTCATGATTGCTGCTGTGTGTATTTAATCTCAAGATATTCAATTTTTGTTCCCTATTTTGTTTTATATTTTTGGACCGTTGACTCACTTAATTTTAGTAACTGTCTGTCCATCCCCTGTGGTGTCTGAAAATAGGTTTACACTTGATCATTAACTCAAACCATGACATTGGCAACATTATTGTTAAAAAAAGTTATATTAAGTTACTTCTAATGCATAATTCTTCCTGCAGTTTGACATTATAACGATATAACTGCTCAGTCATGAGCTGACTTTCAGTATGAACTGATTTGTGTCCATGCACAGAAAATCAATATTTTCCACTTTTAAAAGACAAAAACATTAGAGGTTAGAGGTTTGGGGTTGGTGGTGAAGCGAATCACACCAGAGGCCTATATTTGAGTCATGCACATCACAGCGGTTGTATAAATTTCACTACATCATATGTTAAAAATGTGTTGCTTCACTAAGTTTAGGCGTCAAGAATGACTTTAGGTTTAAACATTATAAATATCTGGTTGAGAAGTCATGATTTGGGTTGAAATGCAACCTTTGACACATATTTTAAAGCTTTTCTTGGGCATGGTTGCCATGGTGACGCCTCCCTGCTTTCTCTGCACAAAATAGTGCTTCTGACATTAAATACACTTCGTTTTGAGATCCACTGAAAAAGTCTGTGTTCATGATGGGGGAAAAAAAAAAAAAGATTTCTGTTTTGGTGACTTTTCCACGTTTGGTCACGAAGTTGCGCTGGAAAAAAACACAACAGTGTCATCTTTAGCATTATTCCACAGCAGGTCACTTTGAAATATCACAGGGAGTAATGGGAAAAAAGAAGGAGCAGCCACTGCAAGTGGTTAAATGAAGAGCAGCAGGTGACAAGCTGTACACCTCTTAACTTCCCAGACGGTTACCAGCTTTGATTTTGATCTTTCTACACTGCGCAGGGCGTCAGTCTGTGAACAGCAAGGCACAGTGAAAGACACGCTGGCTCACAGAATGAGCGAAAAAAGGCCAATTATTCTGACATCTTCCACAAAATGACATGGCTGTCTCCAGAATTCTGATACCTTTGGTATTAAACCGCGTTTACTTTGACCATTTTTAATTCCAGGCCTGGTATTGTCAAATAAATGGGTAAGCTAACATTACAACACCATGTCTGTTTAGGTTCTCAGTCAGCATTACACACCTTTTAAAGAGATGGTGAAGCCCTTACATGAATGCAAAATGCTTTCTTCTTTTAGCTTTACGTTGTTTTCCATTAACCCCTGAGTGTGGAAGCAGATAATTCCACAAAACGCGTGGAAGCAACATTTCTGCCTGTGATCGATTATCTTGATCCACCCTATATGCTTGCCACTTCCTCGGTTTTATGGAGTGTTGATTCAGTGCATCACGTTCTGAATGTTCTTGAGGTCCTTGTACCAACTGCGATATTCAAAATTGGAGGCACTCGCTGTTATGGTTTACTGCAGATAAGCTTTGAAAAATTTGAATCAGTTGGTGAAAGTAAAGTTGGAGGCCAAAAAATCTCAGCCCTGGCGAAGCACTGCAGAGGTATTCGTATTGAACAATAACCCTGTCAGAACCCTGCAGATACAATATGAACATTTGGTGCTTTGGAGCAATAAAAATTTGTCTTGTTGCACCTTTCTGATTGAAGCAGACCTAGTAATGAATGAGCAAAGACTCAAAGAGCCCTTGGCCAAGTGTTTGTTATGCATTTCAAGAACACAGCGAGGCAACTGAGAGAGAGGGAGCAGAGACTTGTTTTTCTCTCGATGTTTGGCAGAGTTTTAAGAAAGGGAAACAACTTTCAAAGGATTTTGATGTCTTTAAGAACATACTTTAGCCCTCTTTAATCCTGCATTTGATATGTTTCATTTACTATTCTTCTAAACATGATTTTGTTTTAGCCTTTACTAGTAAATATAAAAACTTTATATCTGATTTGATGCCAATAAGTCA
>VOQK01008493.1:2573-12915 GCA_015052645.1 Benitochromis conjunctus | reverse complement strand
AATGGCTTTGGTTATATTGGTAAATAGCTCTAGTCAACAGGATTTACAAATGCACGTCATATATAAAATAATAAAAAATGACATGTTTTACAAGTATCTTTATGGTTCTACATTACATTGCAATTAATCCAGTCCTTTTGGCCACTTAAAATATCTTTATACAACTGTTATATTTGTTCAGATTTCTGCTGCCCTCTTGGCCAGATCATTACCGACAGCTCCCCCTTCCACTCTCAAGACTCCGAGTTGCTTTGAACTCCACCACTTGGGGGCAGCAGCTCATGTGGAGTGGACACACCACTTCTCAGCCATGTCTCACTCTACTGCAAACTTCTCCACTGCAAGCTGGAGGTCATTGCTCGATGAAATCACCAGAACCACATCAGCAAAAAGACTGCCTCCACCTCTTGGCTGCACATAGAAACTGTCTTCCAAAAAAACTTGTGAACTGAATCAATGATAAAGGTGCAGAGCTGGTGGAGCCAGCAGTCACAGGGAATGAGTCTGACTTGCTGCCAAGCTCTCAGTACAGTGTACAATGACAAAACAATGGGCCAGATGTCCTATACTCCTAAAGCACAAGCTCCTGTGCTCACACAAAGATTTGTGCATTTACAAATTCACACAGTATATGTCTTACTTGATGTGATATAATTATAAAATATAATTAATACATTATATTTAACTTGATGTGTGTGTGTTTGTAGGACATCAGGGACTGTCCTGGACCTCAGTCTGCTCTTGTGGAGCTCAATTCTCAGGTCAAAGACAAATTCAACAAGCTGAGGATCAGAATTCAGGTCAGGCCTTAGCTACACATCCACATGGTGCTGAATCTGATGATTTTTTTTTTGCTTAATATTGGATCTGTGTCATGTGATGCCATGTTGTTGGGGTTTTTTTTCCTTCCAGGATCTGGAGCAGATGGCCAAAGAGCAGGACAAAGAGTCAGACAGACTGGCCATCCAAACAGAGACCGAGAGCCAATGGAAGCAGATGCTGAGGTATTTAGACACAAACACATCTAAAAAAAAAATAAGTGTGCGTAGTCATTTTATTTTCCCCTTGAATCACTTACCTCGTGTCCCAGTGAACATGTTGTTGTTGTTGGTTCCTGTTTTGTTGTGATGATAATGTAAGCTGGTAATGCAGACACAAGTGAGCACATAAGATGGAATAAAAACTAAAACAGAAACCTTCAGTCTCTAAATTGTTTGCTTTTTCTTGTGTGTCGATTTCAGTAACCAGACAGCGTGGAGAAAAGCTAACCTGGCTTGTAAACTTGCCATAGACAACATGGAGAAGGACGAGCTCCTGCATGGTGGGGAAAACCACAACACCAGACAGAGGTAAGTACAGCTTCTGCCGAGGTTCTACTACAGAGCTCTGTACTACGAAGACAGTTCAGCATACTCGGGTATGTTTGCGTTATGTGCATTCTCATACTTTCCCTATAAATAAATCCCTTTTTTGAACCCTGCAAACAAAGCTGGCTAAAATGGCAACTGTGAAGGTAGCAAACATATTACTATCACAGCTCAAAGCTGTGTGTATCAGTGGACTATGTTAATACTAGAGAAAATGTAAAAATTGGCAAGTCTACGTTTGTTTCATTGAATTTTAAAACAAAACTACCTCCAGAGTACTGATGACACTCAGTTTGAAAATATGTATCTGATTTGTCCAGGTGTACTTCCAGCAATTATACTGTTGAGAGTGATTATTTTTCAGCTAATTAACACTGTGATGATGACAGATATTAGGAGCTGTGGACCTTTTATTCATCAGTTTATCTGGTTGCTTTTTCACCGTGCAGTACTCTAACAAGTCTAACTGTTATTTTAGTTAGTTTTGGTATGTTAAAGTAATTTTGTACAAAGTTCCAATAATGTTATTGTTGTGAATGATGTGGGCTTGATTAAATGACAGCCCAAGTTCAGATGTGACAGAGTTGGACTGAAAATGTCACTTTTAATGGAAGTTGTGTTAATCTGTCCTTCATCACTTTGTTAGAGCTGCTGATAAGCAGTCTGAACTTTGATCACAGTGTTTTTTGAATACGTGCAGCCAAACGGGAGGAAATTACATGTCACCTGCATTAATTTACCTGGTTTCACTCTCTCTTTTTTTTTTTTAACAGGGTAATGATAATAGCCCATCAGCGTTTTATGGCTGCTGGTGTATTATCATTACCCTGCTGGGCGGACAGGCGTCAAACACACCTTGAGAAGAAGGCTCCTTGGATTTTTAAACTGATACCATAGTTTCTGTCGGTAACTTCTATCCTCTACTTCCTGTAGTTATTACCATTACACTGTTTTCTTCCTGTTTTTAAGCCCAGTCCACTAGGATACATCACACCAATGATATTTCTGTTTTACACAGATGTACGTTTATGTTTATGCTCTGTGTGTGTTTTTGTCTCAGGAAGGCAACCAAAGAAAATTTAGTGGAAACCAGCA
This sequence comes from Benitochromis conjunctus, assembly GCA_015052645.1. Taxonomy (NCBI): domain Eukaryota; kingdom Metazoa; phylum Chordata; class Actinopteri; order Cichliformes; family Cichlidae; genus Benitochromis; species Benitochromis conjunctus. The sequence goes on along the minus strand of VOQK01008493.1, from coordinate 10,453 downwards.
GCAACATCACAGAGAGTCTGATGTCTGTCAGCAGGATGATGTCTGAACAGGTGAAGCAGAGTGAGGACACCATTGGCACGCTAGGTAAAAATCTAATTTGATGTTTCTGTGTCCTGTCCACATTTCCTAACCCATCCTCCTAAACCCTTAATGGCAGTCGCAAGTTCGATTCCCGCCCAGTATCCAGTAAGGGTCCTGGCTAGACCCCCCATGCTAAAACCAAGCCCTGAAATGGCGCAGCCACGTCTGCAGCTCAGACACAAGCATTTCACTGCATGTTGTACTGTGTATGTGACAAATAACATTTGATTTTTAATGCCTTTAATTCTTCCTCCTCCTCGTTCAGCCACCTCATCCAGGACGGTGCAGGAAACCAACGAGGAGTTTAAAAGCATGACAGGAACCATTCACCTGGGCAGGAAGCTGATCCTGAAGTACAACCGGCGGGAACTGACAGACAAGCTGCTCATCTTCCTTGCACTAGCCCTCTTCTTCGCCACAGTCCTCTACATCCTTAAGAAACGTCTCTTCCCCTTCATTTAGTGGGCTGTGTAGGTCCATCACCTGCCGAATCCGTTTTTTCTCAAGGTGGGGGGGGGACTGGTTTGGAAGGAGTTACCACAGTGAATTATAGGCGGTATGAAGTAGAAGCATGAACAGCATGGACTCTTAGAAGCAGCACTGAAACTGGACTGTAGCACACAGAGGCGGCGTGAAGTGGGAACCTGTTACGTCTACGTATAATACTAAATATGAAGGGTTGGAAAATATCTGAAGCTCAAGATCCACTTCAGCAGTGAAAGGAGCAAAGTGAGTAAAACTGGCATTCAGAGTTTCATAGAAAACAAAAAGCCAAAGCATGCATCGAGTAGATATACTATGCGTTGTCAAAAGTTTGAACACATGCTGCAAATGTTGAAGAAGGGATCTGTTTTTTTTAGCCTTTTCCTTGATGCCTCACACTGCCTCCCTGGTTTTTGAGTGACTGTTATCTTAATGTGACCATTTCTATCATTCTGGATGACGGGTCTTTTTCAGAAAGCCTGAACTTGAGGAAATTCATGTTTACATTAAAAGTGAAGTAAATACAGAGCTAAAAAGCTCAGATGCTCATATTTGCCAAATTGTGTGATTTTTGAAATGTTGACACCTTGAAGCACATTGTAGGTTTAATGTATGCTTGTGTAATACTACTTTGGCCGCCTTCAGTCCAACGTAAAAAGAAGAAAAGGTAGTCTGATTGTGGCCTCATGTTAGTCATGTTAAAAGGTTGGGAGTCAGTGACTAAAGCAAGGGACCACTGGAGGCTTGTTTTAAGCCTCTATTGCTGCACGTATGCTTCCTTGTAACCGCTCAAATAAATACAAAATCCATGCAAAGAGGTGATCTGCGTGACATCAAATGTTTCAGCTTGTGCAAAATATTCACTTCCTGCAGATTCTCCTGAAACCACCAAGTAGAAGGCGAGCTTGTTTGAATTCAGCCGGAGCTTTACTTTTACAGAGACAAGAAAAGAGGGGGACAGAAAAGTGAGCAACACTGTAGGAGGAGGACTCCTGCTGGCTGTCGATTCATGGTTGTTTCTGTGCTGTGGTCGTGTCTTCTGACTTAAGCTGTAGAATTAAAGTCCGGGTAAGATGACAAAAGCAGGGTTTGGATGCAGGTTACCTTCCTAAAGCCCAGTATTCTACATATTGCACCTTTAATTCAGAACTAGCCAGGATCATGGTTCCAAAATGCACCAACCTTTACTTTTTGTTACAGAGCATGACCGTGCTCAGGAGAGATCTGTGTCTGTAGTGTATTTGTATTATTTTTGATGAGTTTACCTTGTGCCGTTCAGACTACTGAACCAGTAATCCAATGAATGATTGATGCCCTGAAAGGTGTCAGATTTTGTTCAACATTCGCACAAGATTTGAGTTCATTTACAAATCTCAAGCACCTGCAGAGGTCTTAAAACTCAAAATATCACAGTCTGAACTGCAGCGCTGTTAGATTACCCGTTCAACAGGATAGGATTGAAATAACAGATTTCTGTTCGTTAGTGTCATTGCAGTTTAATAACATTCAAATAAAAACCGTTTACAACAAAGTTTGTGATCATTTAAATAGAAATGTTCAACATATTCTCGACACAGGGGTCTGTATGAAATGTGAACAAGCAAACACTAAAAATACATATTTCTAACACATTTTGACCAATGAATGCATTCCTTTCTGCACACTGCGCCTCGTTCATTTACCTCCATGGTACACAGTACGACTTTCTCCATAAATACAAAAGCAGATTTATAATGCCGTTCGAAAAATGCTGTGATGCTGTGTAAGAGTTCACATTGAGCAAATATTTTTCATGAAACAGTAAAGCGTTTCAGTTTAAACCCCTGGTATGTTTTCTGTGTTCTATACTGAATAAAATACGACTTAATGAGATTTGAAAATCATCGCATTCTAATGTTATTGACATCAACTCTTTTGGAACTAGGCTTGTAAACAGGATACTGACTTGGAGCCATGCTTGACCTACTGATCCCTGTTGTGTTTACGTGTGTATCCATGCCTGGTGCTGAGCTGCAGTGCTTTACTGTGACGTTGAAGTGAGGTAGATAATTGTTCTTCCATCCTTAATGGAGCATAAATGCCCAGCAGATTGAATAAGTTATGATGCATTACTTTTGCCAGCATTACTATACTGAATACTTTTAGCTGCTACTGCTAGTATTCTAGTATTTTGTGTACCTGTCTGTCTATGGAGGAGTGACAATGGCTTTCTCAGACACAGAACCAGATTCAGTTGTGTCGTCTCTCTGACTGAGCCTGCTCCCGTCCTCTGGTTTAGCCCCTGTGGTTGGCTGCTGCAGGGGTCCCCCGGCAGTGACGGGCCATGGAGCACCGGTGGATGGGGAAGTGCTGTGGTGGAGGGTATCGGATTGGCAGGGGGGGCAGTTTCCGGCAAAGCTGTTGCACAGCGACCCCCAGTATTGCTCGCACTGCCCAAACAAACGGCGTCCGACCCACGTCCTGACCTCGTCTCCACACTTCAGCAGGAGGTTCGCCAGCTCCACGTATGGCCTGGCAGGACGTGAACACATCGTGCTCGTCAGAAAAAAATGCCCCGCTGTTTTCTCCAAATGTACGTTTAGAATAACAGTCACTTGCAGGAAGTGCCAAAAACAATAAAATGTATCTAATTACATTCCATTAAATTAACATATTTTAGCATTAGCAATTTTATACAATGTGAATAAATACAAAAGTGTAGGAAATTTTCTACTACTTCTATTCTGGTATATATATTTTTGGAAAAATGGCTATAAAGAAGCCATTATTACTTTTTTGTGCCAACGTGTTTTACTTGGTGATTAAAACCACAGACACGTTTAACTGCGACATGTTAAAATATAAACACTGTAAAATTACCAAAGTGAACCTAAGAAAACACATTCAGCGGTTCAAAACCCACTGATCACTGTTAATGCTCCTCATTCAGCAGGAAAGAGCACTGCATCTCCCACTATATTTTTCTTTAAAAAAAAAGTGCTTCTTAGTGTTTAATTTGTGTGCGTTTGCGTTTCTCACCCAGTGGGAAACATTAGGTGGAACTGGACCAGGTTTTCCACAGTGTCTGTGTGATCCCGCAGTGCCAGGCAGAGATTGTGTTTGGCATAGCACTCCCTCTGAAGCACCTGCACCATCTCCTTTACCGCTGAGCACCGCCGGTTGACGCAGCCGAAACGCTGCCGCAGCCCCACCGCCAAGCACCGCAACGAGTCCTTCACAAATGATTTGCCCTGCGAGAAAAAGGAGAAGAGTGAGTGGACGATTACGGGCAACCTATATATCATTTTCTTCACATAATCATTTTATTGCAACAATGTTTTTTTTAATGTTCTGGTCCTTTTTACCGATTATATTTTATGTGTCTTTTCTATCAGATTCATTTTCTATTTAGTTTTTCTATTCTATTATTGATTTATTATTTATATCCACGTTTGATTTATCATCTCTTCAGTCATCTATAAAAGTATTTTGAGTTGATCTAAGTTCTATGATAAGTGCTACACAAACAAAAGCAGCAATCACTATGTGACAGCTTTAATTCAAGCGGTTTACCTAAAGTACCGTTTAGGAAATACAACCTCTTTTTTCAGTCCTCCATTTTCAGAGGCTGAAAACATTTAAAAATAAACGATTTACATTTTAAATCGTTTGATGAAAATTGTTTGTAGTCACTGTGTGATGTCTATAACCCACGGACATCACCAGATACTGCGTTTCCTCCCTTCAGATGGTATGTCAGGCCTACACTGAAGCCACCTTCAGTTTAAGCTTGCGGCTCTTTAACTGCAGTTTTGTCTTCAGAGACTGAAAACATGCCGACTTGGCCATTGAAGAATATCCCATTTCTTTGCATTGAATTGCTAATGCAACACTTTTGCCAAATCCCTTGAATTAAAGCTAAAAATCTGCACTTTAATGATTTGAAATCTACTGTGGTGGTGTATAGACAAATTTAAAAAAAAAACAACAAAAAAACAACAAAAAAAAAAAAAACACGTTTACAGCCCCGCACAAAAAGAGTTTGACCTCTCTGGATGTTCTACATTGATCTTCATGACAGCTGGAGGGAGGGTGAAACCGAGGTTAACTTGCCCAATCTCCAGTGTATTTGTCCAACTGCTCAACCGGAGTAAGGTCATGTGATGACAGTGCTGCTAACGCATTAGTACAGTATGTGAGGAAAAACTGAGTAAGACATCATAAGAGGGTGGCTGTGCATGTACAAAGACAAATTTGAGAGTCAAGCAGTGAAGAAAACAGGAAAACATTTGGCGCTGACCTAAACAAATTTCAGATTGTCATCCATACCCTCAACACGTGCCCCAGCGGATATGTGGTGCACACTTAGAGAATGGTAAAGGCCTAAATGCTTGACCCCTACATTGAGGGGATCCGGTGGCTCTGTAATGCTGTGGGGGGCATTTTGCTGGCACGTATTGGTCTTAGAGAGAAGGATCACTGCAAATCTCTACAAACTTCTTCTGGGTGATCATCTTTATCATGTTATGAAACATTTCTACCCAAATGGGAAGAAGCACTGAAGAGGTTTCCTGCAACACTTTATCCTTTAATCCACAACCATCTGTATCAGGTACATTCACTTAGAGATCCTCAAAGAACATAATCTTCCATTTCTGCTCAAACTGGGGACACATTAGGCCTGCATCATTTTCTCATACATTTCTATTCTAGTAATGTGGACAGGATGTTCCTGTTCTCTCCTTTCACTTCCCCTCTCACACTGTTCTGTAACTATGCTGCCGTGCATAACGATACACTGCTTCTTATACGACAAGCATTCCTCACAAATGAGTGCAATGATGGAAGGGATTAAATGAAATAAAAACACGTATCCAGATATGCCTTCTCCAGCCCTGCCGCAGGCAACTTCTGAACTTCCCCTCAGCCTGTCAGTGCCCCACAGGCACAACGACACAAGACTTAATGAGTTTATTTTGAGTGAATGTGAGACAAACGGGCTTATCCTCACCTGTGAGTCGTAGTGTCCAGCGTTGTGCAGCAGAGTGAGACATATATGGTGCAGCCCTTGGATTTCACAGGAGCTGTTATTGAAACACTGAAACATCCCACAGCCAACGTCACCTGAACTCACCAGGCAACTCTGGATCTCCACTAAGAGACACAGTGAAAGATCAGCATTAACTTTCCAGGTAAACGCATCTGCCAAATATGTGCTGCTGTGCAATTTAAAAATACACACCCACCGTCAAGTCTCAGACCTTTAAATTTCAGAAATTAGTGCCGTGCCACACTGCAAATTTTTCATATCAATCCATTCCAAATGCAGGACCAATACCGATAATGATACTTTTGACTTCAACAGGCAGCTTTTGTAGGGAAGAACAGTGTCATGATTTAGTAAAAGAATCATTGATTTGCAAATTCTGAATACGTTTCAATGACCGCTAAAAAAAAAATAAAATAAAAAAAAAATCTGAGTAATTTAACTTCCCACAATAACATTTTGAAACTCATTTTTGGAGCGGTATATATTTGTTATGAGGTATACAAGTGTTTGGGAAAAATGTACTTCTTAAAGTACTTTTATTGCACCATGTTCATTCATGAGCTGCTGTAACATGAATCAAATGGCTGAATTGCCACCTCAGCATGCAGTCAAGTTCTATAGTCTTGCTAATGACCTACTAATAGTATTCAGGTGTGTTGCAACAGGGACACATGGAAAAGTTGCAGGACACCGGCCCTCGAGGACTGGAGTTTGAGACCCCTGATATAAACAAAGTATCGATCCTGTCGCGCTAGTATCGATCCAATAGCAACGTTGGTATCGACAGTATCATATTTGGGTCGATGCCCAACTATCAGGAACTTATATTTGTAAGTGTATGAAATGTAAATAAGAAAATTTAGACTATTTTAACAGTACTTTTTGAACAATTTTCCCTACTTATTGAACAATTTTCCCTACTTATTAGACCTTGTTGGGGGTCTCAGCGAATCTTTAACCATCTGCTGGAGTGTTAGTATGTTGTTCATGCTGTCAGAGCCCTGTGCCATCCTGCTGATGATGTTGTGCAGCCTGCAGGTCAGCTCCGCTGGGAAGGGGATACAAAGGGAATGTGGATGGACAGGGTCAAACCACCGGAGTCGCGCATTCAATTACAGTCACCAACAGCACAGGAGGGTAGAGAGGCGAGCACGGTCAACAGGTCTTACAATGAGAGTCAATGCGGAAAAGTGGGGAAAAACACAACACCCCTCAAGTTCTTTTTTTTTAGGGCCGACAAGGGTCCTCAAGCATGCGCATCATGTAAAGTTTTCTTCAAAATGCAGTTTCCAACGCGTAAATGAGACCGTTACGCAACCTGTGAAAACTTGCACGTGGAGGCTCACCTGTGCTCTGCGAAGAGAGGCGCCTTTTTAGCTGGCTCACTTGTTTCTCCAGGATATCATGCGGGTCGGAGGTCAGCACATGACCCACCAGCAGCAGGAAAAACACAGAGGCGACAGCAGGCGTGTTCACCGGCATGACTGCGGTTGACTCAGCGTTGTGCAGCACTCGTTTCTTCTCTTGCAGAAGTTCACGCAGCGACAGCTCGGAGCCTTTGATCAACTTCACACCGTGACGACGAGATCGAGGCTGACATATATAGCTCCGCAGGAGAGCAGCGCGTTCACGAAGGCTGGGTCTCCACCAATCACAGCCTAGCGCCGTGAACGCGCAGCACTTGTGGATTATCATTGATGAGAGACAAATTAGGACCCCCCCCACCCCCCTCACTCCAGCAGAAGATCGATGAATTTGAAAGGAAACAGGTAAAAGTAGCGATTGGGGGGGGGTGTTGAAAAAAAAAAAACACGAAGAAGGATCCACGGAGGAGAGAAATCTGATCAGGCAGAAATGGGAAGGGTCACATTGAGCGAACACAAAAAAGTGTAACGAGTGTCACCTGGCAGGCTGCTGCGTTCGGCCAGGTGATTGGTAGAGGAGCGTTGAAAAGGTAGCGGGTGGCGAGCTCAGGACTCTTCTGTGGAAAACTCCAGAGGTGATTAACTCACTCTGGGAGGAGCGGGCACATTGGTCGGTAAGAGACTTTGTTAGTTGCTTGGATAATTGACTATTTTAGGTGCCTAATTTTTAATGTTTGTTGTTGGACTCTTTAGCGTGATCATGAGTTTTAATGGAGGAAGCAATTAAGCCGTAGATCGACTGTGCGTGGGGAAGCCGATTAATGTCGTAGGTATGTTGGGTGTTTTTTTTTTTTTTTTTTGGTTTTTTTTTTTTTGTTTTTTTTCTTCGTTTTTTTTTTTTTTTTTTTTTTATTAAAATTTTT
>VOQK01008491.1:2227-12700 GCA_015052645.1 Benitochromis conjunctus | reverse complement strand
GTCGCTCGAAGAAAAAAAAAAAAAAAAAGGACAAGGGCAAAAATACATGATCCGCAATTATATATATATATATATATATATATGTATATATATGTATATATATATATATATATATATATGTATAGATAGATAGATAGATAGATAGATAGATAGATAAAATTGTATATATAATTACATAATATTTATTTTAAAGCAGGAAGAGGAACAGCTAAAATTTCATCAACTAAAAATTCCGATGTTATTAACACATCAGGATTTCCTATTTATACCAGCATATCTAAATAGAGCATTTAAAGAAATGACCTTAACCTATAACCCACAGTCACTTTCACATGTTCTTTCTATCACCTGCATAACTTTTTAAAATGACTTCGACTGCTAAATGAGTGGAGGCTGATGAAGCTGCACTAATGGTCACGTACTTTAACAAGTTAACCCATCTGAAAATTAACATTGCCTGTGCAAGCAGTGGACATCCTCCAATGTCCTGTGTGCTGCCACAAGCCTGTTATGGGAAGGTCACCCCGTGGCCGATGTGGCCCCTCCTCTCTCGCTGAGTCACTGTTTTAGAAAAATGAAGAGGCCTTCACCAAGCCAACCAACAAAACAACTGCCAGCTAAACAAAACACGCACTCAGTTCTGCCAGCCCTGCCTCAGCGCACACACACAAATATCTAAACAAACATAAATCCTCAAGGAGTTACAAAAGAAGTAGCACCAGTGGTACCACACCCCAAACTACATTTTAAGATGACACATAAACAACTTAACAGTGTTCTGCTGTCCTTGTGAATTTTGTTTTGCAGTCAGTGTGGAGCTGATCTCCCAGTGGAAAATGAATCACATGATCAACCACAGAATAACAGCGACTCATGAGTTAGTGGAAAGCACTGAAAAGCAAAGGCATGGCTCCACTATTTATTCCAATGGAGTGAACTAATGTTTCACTGATTCTACTTCAGAGAGCAAGCCCTTGCTGTCATAGGACACAGCACAATTCAAAGACCAACCTTTGAAAGTTAATACTGGTGTATAATCTACTAACCAGCATACAATCCAGTTTTGTTTGTTATAAAAATTTGTTTCATGACAATTTGTTTATACTTACCAGACATCCGGTCAGAAGCAAAATAGTGGTCAATGACCTCATACTGCAGGTCGATAGTGGGGACGTTCTCTGGGTGGGTCACAGCGACAGTAAGCAGGATGCCCATCAGCAGGTTCACTACCTGAGTGGAGGAAAGAGAAGGTTGAAAAGGGCTTTAAAATACATAAATATATATTCCTTTACCAAATGTAGATGAACATACAATTACTATACTATTTTACATCAAGACGAACCATTTTGGAACACATTTTAGATTCCAGGAACATACACTGAAGCTGAAAGGCACAGCAAACAAGTATATTGTTGAGAAGGATAAACTGAAACCACTGGTTACGTAAAAGGAAGAGAAGTAAACTTGTATGATCAGATAAAGATCACAACAAGATTGCAAAACTGAAGACATTTAAAGTCACTTCTGTTTCCTTGCCTTATCTGGGAATTCATCTTGTTCCATGATTCACGAAGGCACAACAATATCTTTCAGAAACTGTGTTTTGTTTTCGTTTTCTTAAGAGTGCTTTCAAAATTGGGAGTCTAGCACATACCGTTTCAGCCCAAATTGTTGAATACATTTTAGAAAAGTTGCATAAATAACCCAGATATTGTACAGACTAAGTGAACCTAATCTAGAAGCCCCCTTACACCTGTGCCCTTCAACCTATGCTCCAATTACTCCCTGACATAAATAAAAACTGAGTCTCTGTCATGTATCCTTCAAATTCTTCTTTGATATCATCTGCTTGACAAATCACTTTCATGCCAAAACGTGGATGCCTAAATTAATCACTGCTGCACACCATTACCAACTTCCCACTAATGGGCTACGGGACCAGTTCTGATCCAGTGACTTTGAAAAACCAGCCCACATACTGACAGGTTAAACCAAAAACTATTTTAAGAATGTTTTTGGTGACTAATTTTGTAGACAGTCAAACAAGAAAACGCTCTCCTTATCTGAAAGTGAATAAAGTGTCAAAGTCACTCTAAACTAGTTTGACTTTATCATGGACTAGCAACCCGTTCTTTATATACTCCACCTTCTGCTATTTGACAGCTGGGACCCCCAGCCTGCTCTCTCAGTAGCTCTACTTCTGCTTTTTACATTAATGGTAACAACAAATAAGCCTGAGACTCCTAAACCACATTAAAGACCATGTTACAGAGCCTGCTATTGTGTCGCACTGTCTGCATAGTGAGTAGGGCTGTGCCATATTATAACAGCTGCGATAATTTATACCAGTATAAACTTTTACATGATATAAAAGTGTCATATCACAATATTAATGCTATAGCAACATCATGTGTTAAAGTTCCCCAATGTGTAACAAGGAGACAAGCTTGAGCATGAAAGCAAGAGCCACAGGTCAGCCTCCAATGGCAATTTATTACCTAAAAAAGAAGCTACTTCAACATCCTCCAAGAAAGTGCAGTACTTTACAAAATATGCTAGAAAAGTGATCCTGCTAATGGTAGAAACAACACACTTGTTTCAACAAAAAAATTACACAGTTGAGTACATCCAGGCTACAAGGGAGGAGATTTTTCTATCTCATCCTTACCCGATCATCCAGGTAAGGATGATCCACTCACTTGGATGAGTGACTAAACATTTCTCCCACTAAAATCCAAATGAACAGAATCAAATTTCTGGAAAGGAGGAGATACTAACAGCTGGTGAAGTTCAACGTAAATATAAACGAATGACTCCGCCAAGCAGCACTAAAACTTGTTAGCTGCACGACACATAACAGGAAGAGCAAACGGCGGATGGAAATTACTCGGGTGGTTACGTGGCGGTAAAGCAGGGCTTCAACAGCTGGTTAAAAAGCTCAAGCGAAGATACAACATCTCAGGTATATAAAAAAAAAAAAAAGTGCCAATATTGTACAGCTCCTGTAGTATTACAAGATTAAACTACTTTATTTAAGCTAAAGTGTTAAGCAAACATTTTTACTTGAAATAACTACCTAGACTACTTTTGTGCTGACATTTGATTCATGCTGTCACTGGATGCATTACAACTATTGCACTATAATCCTGCTGTTGGCGTCTCGTTTCATTTGATTCACACCTTAAATTAGGAACTGGGTCATCAACTTATAAATGCAGCTGCCTGCAAGCATAAAAAATCCACTGTTTAGTAGTTTTTTCTATATTATCAGAAATATAATTGTTGCAAATTTTCTTGAAATACTGCGATGTAATATTGAGGCTATACCACACACCCTAAACAATGAGCAATACATGTACAGCTTGAGATGGGTTAAAGATGAGCGAACAAAACAACAACAAACAAAAAAGGAAAGAGTGGAGGGCTTAACTTTATAAACTCCACCGAACTATTCATGGATATAATTTTGAGAAAATAATTTTGGTATAATTTGTGTAACTGCTAGTATTTATTTATCTACCAGACATTCATCTGATACGTTGTAACTGTGGGATTTAATAATGTAAAAATGACACCGCGGTCGTTTACGAGTGTTATACGTGTATCCGACTGCAGCAGAGAGAATTATGGACACGACCAGTGATTTGGGAGTCGTAGTTCACGTGTATAAACCAGGCAAATTTTGTGCAGCTGCAGAGGGGTAAAAAAAAGCAAAACGACATTTACATACGCAACCAAAGCCAGCAACATCTGCTACGTGATGTGGGCAAAGGAGAAGGGGATTAATTCAGTGAGCGATTTAACTCTAACCAGCCAGGAGAGCTGCAGCAACAAGATGCGCAAAAAACAGTTAGCTAACCTTAACTACGTGGGCATACCCAATTACTTTACTTTTGACTACTTTAATACAACTACCATCACCATACATGTGAGACACAATAAGTACCATTATTGTTATTATTATGCGTTTTGGGTTTTTTTAAGAACACAGTACATTTTATTATAGCCAGTATTTGATAACCGTTATGTTAGCAAGTTAGCGAAATGTTAGCTACATAAGTCAAATTATACGTATTTTAATACGCATAATAACCAACCAGCTGCTGATTACTTCGATAAAATAATAAACCACTACCTGTTGTCTGTGTGTTAGTTTTCTAACCGAATTTTTTAAACAGAAAGCAAAACCCGACATGACAGCGGTAGCGGGTTATTGCTAACCCTAGCCTTCTGTTAACATTAACTCGACGAGTAAAGAGTCCAGAGTAACAGCTACTTCATATTTTAGTCCCTAAAAACAACTGCAACAAATTCTCAGAGCCATTTTCACCTTGTATTAATATCCTTCGTTGCATAACTTCCTACTTTGGGGAACTTAATGGAACTGGCAAAGTGCTAGCTAATGCTAGCTTGCTGACCCCTATCATTGCGAACCACACTACGTACCATGTACCATGTTCCCAGGATGATCGTCCCCGTTCGGACGTGGCAACATCCGCAACACCTAGTGGTGTACAGTCTGTCTCGACTGGGTTTAAAATGATGCATGTCCTCTACAAGCGTAGGGAGAAACATCTGAAGAGCTGATCGCGGAGGAGAAATTCTTCTCAGCATCAACAGTCAACGAGCGAATGCGGAGGAACGCCCACCACTTCCCCGACGGCCTGCTCGCACCGCGCATGAAAACAAACCCTCTGACAGGCAGGAAAAGGCAGGGACACTAGGGTTTGATTGACAGGAGTTCAACCAATGGCCGCAAAGAATAAAAAAAGGCCTAAATACATTTTCTTTACTGAATATTCTTCAACGCAAAAAAATCATATATTATTATTATTTTTTATTTCATCTGCATCCATCTAACTTTTTTCCTTGCATCCTCGTCTGCTACACCAACCCTCTGCATGTCCTCCTTCACTACATCCATAAAACTCCTACCTGCCAGCTCTATCTTCAGGATCCACTAACTTTCCTCTGTACATTTCCAGCCCATCTTCTCGCCTCTCTACCTTTGTCTCCAAACTCCTCGACTTGAGCTGTCCTTCGGATGCACACATTTCCGATCCTGTCCATCCTGGTCACTCCCAGTGAAATTCTCAGCGTCTTCATCTCTGCCATCTCCAGCTCTACCTCACGTGTTTTTTGTCAGTGCCACCAGTGTCTCTAAACCATACATGATAGCGGGTTTCACTAACATCTTGTAAACCTTACCTTTAGTCTTGTTGCTATCCCTAACGCACATCGCCACCCACTCCATCCTGCCTGCGTTCTTTTCTTCACCTTGGATGGTCGACCTCAGGTTTTTAAACTCATCTACCTTCATCTTCCCCCTACAAAGACATATTCTGCCTTGCTCCTACTGACTTTCATTCCTCTTTTATCCAGAGCAAATCTCCACCTTCCCACGCTCTCTTCTACCTGGATTCTGTGTCGTCTGCAAACATCATAGTCCACAGACTCCTGCCTGAGATCAGTCTATCCATCTACATTGTAAATAACAAGTGGATAAGAGCCAATGTAACCCCACCTCTACCTTAAAACTCATCTATCACTACTACCGCACACCACACCACTGTCTGTCTTATATCTCTGATAATAATAATTATACTATGCTGCAAATAATGAAGCTCACTAACACAAAATATCTTACAGATGATATTTACCCATTCACCCAGTGTATAAAACGACCTTCTACTTCATCAAGGCTCTGCAGTTCTGCTCATCTTTGACTATTAAGACATGCCATGGAATAAAATGCACAAACTCTCAGTCAAATACACGTATAAGCAAACTGTGTGGTTCAAAGAAACTACCTATACATAAAAGCAAAAAAAAAAAAAGATTTTAATTGTCACAAAGTTGTTTTATTATTGATTATTGAATAAAAAAATAGGCATACATATATGCAACATAAAACATAATGTTGCATTACAGCAGCTATAGCAGTGTTATACACTCTTAAATGCGCTGCCCCTTTAATACAGATTTTCTTGCTTATCAATGGTCACCACATTACAGACATTTTGATTATCACTCTCTGACAACTTAACAATGGTTCTCATTTATTCATCTGCCCCTGTAAAACATGACAGAGTAGCTCTAGAGTCTCTACATACACAATTGTTAATTCACCTGCTTATTTATGTTGTATTATTGCATTGTGATATGTCAAAATGTCTGGTGGACAGGCCTTTTCACTTCATTTTCTTTAGAAGTTCAGTAGATATATATTTCTTTGCCTTTTTAAAGGCAAATATAAATGCTACAATAAGCTACCTCTTCAAAACAATTAAACAGAAACTCTCATATAATGATAACTAATTACATATCACATGGTGCATCTTTTTAGGCTTTACCTTCTTTCAACCACACAGACTGAAGGCAAATCAGAACATATAGGCCACAATGTGATTTTGGGGGGTAGGGGTGAATACAAATGTATTCACTGATGCTTATTCTGGCATTCTTAAAACAAATTTTGTCACATATACAAACACACCATTAAAATCACACATCATAACAAAACCCCACATCACCCAAAACCCAGAGTATACGACCCCAGTGCTACAGCTACAGAATCACAATTATTTGTAAAAGACGGACACCTGGAAGATCATCGATTAAAAGAATCCATGTTTTATCTTAAATATAAATACATTCAACAACAATAGACACATTTCACTTTAAGTACATGAGAAATATAAACCCCACGTTCCTACCAGAGACCACGAGTAAAGAATGCAATTACAGTAGATTTTGAGGTAAATAAATTGGCCAGTAGCATCAACTTATCAAACAACGACTTTACAGTTATCAGAAGCAGGTGCAGTTAAACAAGGACTACTTTTTCCCTGTTTGGTTTCTGATAATCATGATCTGAAGCGTCCTCTGGGCCCAGACTGCATCCGTCCTCCTCCTCTTTCTTCTGCCACTTGTAGATTAATATTCCTGCCACAGTTGCTGCGAGAGCCAATCCCGTTACTCCCCCTGCAATAACACCTGTAAACAAACATAGGTGAGCTAAGCTAGAAATTCGCAGCTTATAGCTTTCTCATTGTGCCACATTGCAAAGTACCTGCAAGGAATTCATTGTTCTCCAAGTAGCTCCTGCTGTTTCCTATAATAACATATCCAGAGTCATCATCTGCTAAAGACCTGTGCGTGTTGCCAAACGTCTTGTCTGAAAAGCCCTAAAGCAAAAGAAAAGACAGTTACACAAGATTACTTCCTGCCACACCATCAACATGTGAAGAAATCATGGGACTGATTGAAGTGAGTCATACATGGAAAGTAATCTTGGACTCGTCTCTGGTTTCTGCCAGAATTCTGCCATCTTTGCTGTTGTGCTGGTCTTCAGTTTCACCTGGCAAGAGAGCAGCTAGAGAGGATGAGACAAACAGTGGTCACATACATTATGTAAAGCGGGTCATTAACATTTTGTAGATGGAGAATTACCCTGTTCTGACCCATCTCCAGAACCGGAACCATCCAGGTCATAGCCTGATCCCTTCAAGTCCTCTGGAGGGACAGAACGCTAACATAATGGGAAAAAAAACAAGAGAGTATTTAAACATGCTGACTGCTTCCCATTCTATTGTCAGATATGAAAACATACAAGAGGTGAAGGAAGATAATGAAGGAACTTTCCTTAAGAAGCCAATAAAGACATGAATCATGTCAAGGATACAAAGTCCCATTTAAAAAATAACCTGAAACACACACTGTGACTGACAAGCCCATAATGGCACAAGTGATCAGATTGTTACTGGCATGTAGTGTCAAGTAGATGACTTTTAAGCAGGAATATAACTCCACCCATTTGGCAAGTAAATAAACTTAACAAAATACAACTTCAGGGAGTAAAAATAAATACAAGAGACATTGAGTTTAACTTTTTGGAAAGAACAATCAGATGGGAATGTCTAGTCCTCATAATCAGGGAATTCAGAACCCAAAGCACAATAAAACGTACACAATCTGTTGTTTACGTGTAATGAACAGATACAAGCCTCATAAGGAAGCCATTCTACAGCTGCAAGAAAGAGTTTGTGTACTCTTTGACTGGTATTCTGGATTATCACTAATAAAATGTGCTCTGTTACAGTTACAGGAAAACAAAGTCATACTAAGCCAATAAACCGAGGCTCCACTGAGTCATAACACAGCCTCCAAAAGCTACTTGAATTCATGTGTTCCAGTTTTAGAGATGAGATATGGAACGTGGGTTGTAAACATGACCCACCTTACGGAGTCTGTACTGGGAAAGTTTGCTTTTCTCAAGAAAAATTGGTTGAACCATGAACAACATTCACCGAATAAACCATTTTTATTGACTTGTGTGTTCATCAGTCCACAGTATGAAAAATTGTCTTATTATGGAGGGAATTCAGAACCGTTGATGCTCTCCCAGATTGTGGATGTCCTTCAAGAAGGTGGTAAACAGAACCTGAGGTTATGAGAAAAATACTTTCTGAAACTCCTGGCTGTGGATTAGGAAGTGGAGCGGGTTGTTTACTAATCAGAAGGTTTCATGGTTCGATCCCTGTCTGCGTGATTGGGCAAGATACTGAACCCCAAAGTGCTCCTGACACTTGCCTACACTTAAACATAGAAGGAAGTGCTTTGAGTACTCAACCAGAGTAGAAAAGCACTATATAAGAACCAGTAAACAATCTTGCTAAAGCACAATAGGTGCTCAGGTCCTGGAGGCCTTTCAATCACTGACATGACAATGAATTTTAAGACTGCATCAAAACACTTTTTCAGTCATGTGTCACAGCAGCTGTATATGCCCTGAAGTCAGGAGAGGCTGGATGTTGAAACCAGACACAAGTAAATCAACAACAGAATGGTTGAAACAAAAGAAAACTAATGTTATGGAGGCCAATTCAGAGTCGTGACCCTAACCCAACTTAAGGTTAGAGTCTAGTGAGAAAAGGCCTCTTACAGTAAAACATCATGTAGGTTTCAGGGAGACTTAAAGGCTCCAATCAAAACCCTGAAGCAGATACAAGTTTGCCTTTTAATGAGGCTTAGATGGAAAGATCAGACCATATCTCATAAAGAAATTTCAACTGATTCAAAAAGGTTTTCTTGTGTATTTCATTAATATTTTCGGTTTCTTGCGTTTGAACAACTTATTGAAACCTGCTTTGCAGATATAATAATCAGCTTATTACGGCCGTTAACATTACACCATGTATCATTATAAACAAGCGATTGGTTATGTTATTAATTATAGTTAAGAATTTCAGCTTTCACTAAAAGGATTAGACTACTTCATCCACTGCTACTCCTAATAACAACAATATGGTGGATAATAGGTATGCTATTGCTTTTTGCAGTCACGTGACTTTAACAAACGACAGACACTGGCTTTTTATTGGTAATATCTTCAGTTGACTTTTCCTAATAATAAAAACAAACCACAAAACACCCTTAGCTGAAAATGTACACATCAACATCTCTTGCTCGAAAGTCTAACGCAGTCCGGTTAACTTCAGGAAGTGGCAAAGGTGAGCGCGAGACCTTTATCGTCTTTTTTAAAGCGTTGAACAAGATGAAAAGGACTTACCGACGTCAACACCGGATGTATTAATCCCAGAGAGAAAAATAAAGAAGCTGCCAAAGATAGCCGCATGTTTCAACTGAGCTGGTGTCCACTTTGCTCTTCTCCGGAGCTGCGAAGGTGTTTTTTTATTGAACTTCCAGCCTCTCCCGGTGTCACGGTGTCAAAACCCCGCCCGCAAATAAAACGCGCATTAACCGTAGCTGATAACAGGTGGCAGGGCTCATACGTCAGTCAGACCACTGAGTAAGATTAAATAAATCAATTAATTAACTTACCGTAGGAGGAAATGAAAGCAAAACTAAAATCACGTAATTTGTTCTTTCCTGCTGTAGTTTGACCCTTAAAACTATCTTTTTATCATATCGCGTGAGGATCCTGTTGGCGCAACAGAGTTGGCTTTGTATAAAAAATTAATATAGTTAACTAAAACTGAACTTAAAACTAAAACTAGACGCGAAAAAACGTCTTAGTTAACTAAAATAATAATAATACCTTTGAGGAAAAAACTAAACAAAACTAAAACGATTTTGTGAACTTGAAAAACGAATTAAAATAAAATAAAAATGTAGAGAAACATCGTTACTTTTCCTATCTGTTTGCTTGTTAAAAAAACATTTATTACAACGATTCCCAATGAGTCATTGAAAGACATGTTTGCTGCAAATGCTATGACACCTTATGAGTCACCTGCTTTCAGAAGGTGTTTACTGTAATACCTGTACTTTACCTGAAATTTCCTTAAACCTTGCCTCTGACACAGGCTCTCCATACAGTAATAATTAAAAAGACTAAAACTGACACTGGAGCTAATAAAAACTAAACTAAAACTAAACATTTATAATGAAAAAAAAAAAAAAAAACTAAAAAAAAAAAAAAAAATGAAAAAAAAAAAAAAAATAAAAACA